>PPHD01013286.1:0-17438 GCA_002909625.1 Bambusicola thoracicus | reverse complement strand
AAGGACCACAATGATCATCTAGTTTCAAACTCCCTGCTATGTGCAGTGTCACCAGCCACTAGACCAGGTTGCCCAGAGCCACATCCAGCCTGGCCTTGAATGCCTCCAGGGATGTGGCATCCACAAACCCCTTGGGCAACCTGTTCCAGTGTATCACCACCCTCTGCATGAAAAACCTCCTCCTAAAATATCAACGCTGAAGAAACCCTGAGTACTACAAATGATATAAAATCTTGTCATGAAGAGTCCAGGTCTCAGCCTCATATTCTTAGGGAATCTAAAAACAAAAGAAAGCAACATAACAACACTAAAAATGACAACGGCAACAGCCCAAAGTCCTTGACCTCCAAAGTACCAAATTATTGGGGAAATTATAAAAAATCCTAAGTTCTCTGTAAGCAATGTGCATATTCATTAATATAAATTGTTTTTTGCCATTTTGAAGATATTAATTACAGATAAGTAATCATATTTTTTTTCTAGTACTTCAGTAATTGTACAATCTTCTTTTCTGAAAATGTTGGAAATGTGTGGTTTTATATTTGCAGTGTGTTTAAGAAAAGCGTTTATATTTGGATACTTATTCTGTTTGACTGAACAGGTTAGCTTCTCACTGACATCTCATAACATCTTGCTGAGAGTTTGTTAGACACTAAGGCCAAAGGCGAGCAGAACAGGCACCTTAAAACTAATGTGGTAGTACAATACAGAAACAGAGTGTTTCACCTCAAAGCAATATGAGAAATACTGTTTGCTAGTGCCACTATCAGTGAATGAGTTTCTGTTCACAAGTCTGCCGTAATCTGAAGCAAATTCCACTGAATTTTTATTTTGTCTGTAACATAGGGACGATCTTTCAGTTCCCTTGCAATGTTTTTTTATCCTTAAACATTAAATTTGTAGCTAATCCACTGACTAGTAGAAAAACGTATCAGTGGCAGTTGGCATATCAGACTTCTTACCTAACGTGGGCAGGGCTGCCACTGAGGTAACTAACTCAGAACACACTTCCGAACTCGAGGTAACGGTAAGGAAGGGAAGTAGTAAGGTAAAGGAAATAGGCAGCGACCAGGTGGAAAGGAAAGGACCACACAACTCCACACTCACTTGCAAAGGAACCTACCAGTGACTAAGAATATCAGTGCCACTTCAGCTTCGCCTCCTCAGATGTTGGATGAAGGAGGAATGTGTAGCAACCAGATATCACAGCCTCAGCTTCTTGGTAAGCCAACATCATTTAACTGCTGGTTTGCGGGCTGAATTCTGCCACAGTCATCACCTTGGGGAGCCGCTGGCCTCCAACCATGCTAACACAGCCCAGCACCTGAGCTCTTGTGCTTCACCAGGGACAGCTGTGGAGCTGCATTCCAGCAGTTTCCACTCAGTCTAAAACACATATTCCACAAATTATTGAAATGTAATACAGATTCTGCATTATCTAGACGTCTTCTGGAGCCTTCACGTTAGAACCTCTTCTGGAGCCTTCTCGTTAGAACCTCTGCTCTGTTCTTAGAACCGTTAGGAATGTTATGCACCACGCTGTGGTGCCTGTGAGAACTTTTGAACGGGGCTGAGCTTACAGAGGGGTCCGTCTGATGGAAGTCACACTAACTCTCCGTAATTTTAACTCCTGCAACGTCAAGGAAGGCCACCTGTCCCCGAGTGGCTCTCTGCTAATCGCAAGTGATACAGCTAGCGGGGGAAAAAGAGAAAAACAAAACAGAAGGAGGGCATCCCCTCAGGCGCCAGCGAACCAGCAGCAGCGACCCGCCCGCGCAGCGCCACGGGCGCGTGCACAGCCGTCACCACAGCGGAGTAACGGTCGCCACGCGCGCCCGAACACACTTGCAGCGCGCGCCGCGGCTCGAGGAGAAATCGCGGCCGTCGGCCACGTGCGGTGGGGCGGCCGCGATGGGCAAAGCGAGCAGCCAATCGGCGGAGGTGTGGGGAGCCGGAAGCGACGCGCGGCGGAAGTGCCGCGGGGGCGGGGTGGCGGTGAGCCGGGACCGGACAGCGTTGCTTTGCGGGGGTGGCGCGGCGTCGCCTGCCGCGGGGCGGGGCGGCGGATGAGGCCTGACAGGATACGCGGGTGATGCGCGCCCCGCGGGGACTACCGGGCCCGGCGCCGAGCCGCTGAGGCGCCGCGGGGCCCGAGCGGAGCGAAGCGACCATGCCGTGCACCTGCGGCAATTGGCGGCGGTGGATCCGGCCGCTGGTGGTGCTGCTGTACATCGTGGGGCTGCTGGTGGTCGTGCCTCTCTGCGTGTGGGAGCTGCAGAAGCTGGAGGTGAGGGGCTCGGGGGGAGCGGCCTCCTCGGCAGAGTCAAGGCGCTGAGGCCTCAGAGCGGCCCGGGGGTTCGACCGTGCCCCGGACCGGCCGTGGGACGGGGCGGCCGGGCGCTGCTGCTCTTCTGTGTGTGTGCACTGCCGCCCAGGGCGGGAGCGGGGCGGAACGGGACAGCGGGCGGCCGTTCCCTCCTTCCCCTTCATCCGTACCTGCAGAGCAGACACCGAGCTGGTGGAACGAGCACGGAATGCACCGTAAGCCGGATCCACAGATAGCGAGGGAACCTTGGGGTTTTATGCATTGCAAAAGGAGACGTAGAAAAACTCAACTCACTGTTGGAATACACGCTGAACGTCCTTCTTAAATTGCAGCCGAGACAATGCTCTTGCTGTACCTGTCTTATTTTAAAGGATTAATACCAGAACTTTGATCTTGCCCTCTTCTTTCTCTTTGCAAGGTTGGAATCCATACGAAGGCATGGTTTATCGCAGGGATATTTCTACTGATGACTATCCCCATCTCCCTCTGGGGAATACTGCAACACTTAGTTCATTATACTCAACCTGAATTGCAGAAACCAATAATAAGGTAACATCTCGCCTTTTACCTCTGCTGCAAATATTGAATGTAATTCAGATTAAAAATATCTCTAGTAATATTCAAATGTTCTTTTGTTATTGTAACAGGATTCTGTGGATGGTGCCGATTTACAGTTTAGACAGTGTAAGTGTCCTCTTACTGTTAACGGCTCAATAAAACTGTTTGCTATGGGAGCGAGGGAAAATGGTGTCACAGCAGAAACAGTGCTGCACAGAAAGTTGTAGTCCTAGAAGCTTCTGCTCATCTGTGTTCACAGAGTACAGCAGAAGCATAGTTCTAACAGTACTGCATGCTAGTTGGGAATCTTGTAAGATCACTCTTGCAACCTCTTCTTAACCCTCTCGGTCCTTGAGCATTCTTTCACTGCTTTAGAAACAGGGTTAAGTGCTTGCTTCTTGTTCTTCCATCTTCAGTAACAGCTGGAATGGAAACTTGCTGACCAGTCTGATACAAATGTAGTCTCAAAATTCAGAGCCTTACCTTTCTTTCCTGCGTTAGGCTTAGCATTAAAATTCTTTACTGAGAAGTGCTTAGTGCTAATGTTCTTCCTTCTGGGGACAAAGGACAAGGCTTCACAACAAACCACTTCTGAATGTTTCTATATGGCAGGTACTATTAGCCTTGCCAGTTTGTCTATGTGTCATCAGTTGCTGCATGGATAGATGATTTCAGATAGAGATAAGCAGCATAGTAATTCCATGGATTGTATGCACAGGGTGTGAGTTTACATATTATTGTCACCTCTTGACATTGCTGTTACTTCAATTAATCCCACAGAAGACAGGTTTCCAGGAACCTTTCCTTTGAGCTTTTTTCACCCCCTCTCATGTCTTGAGAGTACAAGAAGTGTCACCCTTACGTACTTTGTTTTTTATTTAAAGAAAGCAGCATTATCTGTTTCCTGTGGGGGGATATCAGCTACCTCAGATTGATATTTCAGTTATTTTCATTTGGAAGAAAAATGCATGCTAATTAGATGAGCTCTACCCAGGCATTCGAGAGTGCTTCTGAGAGGTATCTCAGAATCTTTCCCCAAGCTCTTACATCTTATGGCCTTTGCCACATGTATGATGTTCCAGAGCTGAACATAAAGCTCAGTTATCAGATTCAAGTAGTGTATTCTCAGTTTACTAGATGCATATTGTCCACAAAGATGCGGCAGGAGCTGCCACTTCCCATAGTTCGTAATGAGAATGAGGATGTCAAGCATCTTCCTGAAGGTCTAATAAGAAGGTCTAAAAAGACACAGTAGTCACTCTGCTACAGCCTCTGGGAGCGTAGTAAAGTCAAAATACTTGCTTCTGTTTGGGAAGCAAAACACCAACAAAAAAGGAACCAAAAAAAAAGCCACCAGCAACTAGCACACAAGATGCACTGAATAGTGCAGCAGTAACATGATGCTCAAAAAGCCCCACAAAAAGCTCAAAGCTCTAACAGCTCATCTATAATTATAGTCTTACAAAAAAAAAAACCCACAACAGTTTTCTGTTAGAAATGCTAGCTTGGAGTTATGACCAACTACCACTTGGAGGCTAATCAGCTGCTGTTGTGTATTCTGCTGTAATGCAATGGAAAGTGCAGCAATAACAGCAGAGCAGCACAGTCCCAAGCTGCAGAGAGTGAGGATTTGCTCAAATGCAGCAGCCACAGGCACCCTAGAAAAAGAAGGAAGCTGCTTACCTTGAAATGTCTTCAGGTACACAAGAGTCAGCCATAAAAGCTGCCCTTGTCTCCACTGCCAGCCCTTAAAGGAAGGGTCCCGGCTCCACCCCTTCTGGTCACTCAAGGTACATTGCATGCACCTGAGCTCCCCAGTTTGGCCCTACCTACCCACCAGGTGCTCAATCACTGCTTCATACCACGACTTAGCATTTCTGCTACGGCTACAAACATACTAGAATGTTTATGCATTAGATCTGAAATGAACTTTGTACCAAAGGACTAAAAAGTTAGTTTTGAAATCCGTATCCATAGAATGGCTTGGGTTGCAAGGGATCTTAAAGATATCTAGTTCCAACCCCTTAACTTTGACTGCGAACACGTGAAACTGAGGAAGCTGTTCTATCTTGTCTCTTCGTAATAGGAGTAGGTCAGTTATAGGAAACCATCTCCATAGTTACCTTTAATTTAAAAGACTGAACTGTGTTGAGAGATGCAGAGCTCCTCTTGTGCAGTGCTATAAGCTTGCTTTCATTTCAAGCAGAGATGCCATCTAAAGTTCCACTTGTATTTTTAGAACATGTCATTTTCTGTCTGTAGCATCACACTCTTAGCAAATACTTCAAGTTCTATTTAATTAGTGCTTCCTGTCTAATGTAGTTTTGCTTATTGAACTAGCCTGCCAGTGTTGTCATTGGAATCACTTCTGCCTTGCTTGCGTGTAACCTTTTGTGTACCTCTCTTCTTGCAGTGGATAGCTTTGAAATACCCCAACATTGCAATATATGTGGATACATGTCGAGAATGCTATGAAGCTTATGTCATCTATAATTTTATGGTTTTTCTTTCAAATTACCTAACCAACCGATATCCAAACCTCGTATTAATAATAGAAGCAAAAGATCAGCAGAGACACCTGCCTCCCCTGTGCTGTTGTCCATCGTGGGCTATGGGAGAGTGAGTATTTGATGACATACTAGATGTTAAGCTGTCTAGTCACATACAGTGTAGTAGTGTACTGTTGTTGCTTGGCAGTGGTCTGTCCATGGTTTGCACACCTTGTTTGTCAGTGGTGAACTTCGACTGAAAGCAGTTGGGATGAGCGTGTTTCCATCTAGCTGTAAAACGTGCTAGAAGTCACACTTAGTTACTAATGTGTTGGCTCCAGTGCTGCTGAGGAACACTTTACTTCTTTTGGAAAAATGTTGGGAAAAGGTCTCTTTGAATTTCCTTCCTTTGCTATCACAGAACATTTGCCAAAAGCCTCGTTTTGCTTCAGTGACACCACACAGCATATTGTTTGTATTTTCATAGCTGAGAAAAGAAAGGCCATATGCCCACGAGCTGCTCGGTTCTGTATACTTACTCAGATGAGCAGAGTCCGTTTTCCTCTTCTCAAGAGAACTTAATAAAGCTGTTTAAAATGTTAAAATACAAACTATGAATGTAACTCCTAAACATGCTCAAACTCAGGGACAGTTTCATTCTCTTTGTTTAGCCCAGCCAGAATCTAGGTCTATTAGATTGCATATATGCACAAGATACTTTTACCTTTGAAGTTCTGGATATAAGCTACGTTGAAGTCACCATGAAATAAAAATGCAGTTTAGTGAAACAACTGAGAAGAGGAATTTTCCACGAGTAAACTGTCTTTAAATTCTTGTACAATTAATGTTGTGTTTGTTTTGCAGAGTTCTGCTATTTAGGTGTAAACTGGGTGTTTTGCAGTACACCGTTGTCAGACCGTTTACTACTATTATTGCTTTGTAAGTACACTCATAAATAATGTATATTGGTCTTTGGGACATCATTTTGAGTTAGACTGGAAACAATTTTCATGCCCTTTGTATTCAATCAATGCAGTTTGAAAGCAAAGTAGTTGTGTTGCGTTCTAAATGGGTCCCTGCAATTTGCATCAGCCTCTGATTTCTTTATGGCTTCTCTACAGCAAATGCCTTTTTGTAGAATTGAAATAATAAATACTTAATGCCTACAGTCGAAAGAGGTGGAAAAGGATGTAAAATACTGTTTATGTGGGAAGGACGTTTTAAAGTACTATTCTCTCAATTTTAGAGTTCTCTTTTCCTCCTCCTTCCTTCCTGGCTTTAACAACCATGTATTTTTAATGTCAGATTTCATGGAATTTTGTACATTGTATAAATTTGCATGTGCTAAGCCTGACGGTCTGCCTTTATATCATAGAACTGTTGTTGTAAAGGAGTAGCAGGCAGTTAAGCCAACTGACGTTGAAAGCTTAATTTCATAAACTTGGTATTGTTGATCAGTGCAATTAATTCTGTAGGCCTGCAAAAGAGCTGCTATTCCCAAAGAATATCCTGTAAATATTTATATCAATGATGCGTCCAACAGTTAAAAGCAAAGCAGCTAAAAAATGGGAGGTTTAATTTTTTAACCTTTTCAGCAATGGGATATGTTAACTTTGCATTTTCCATTCGCATTTTCTGTGCCACAAAGCAAAATGTCACGTACCTACATACGTTGCAATATGCAAACACAATTTCTTCTGTGGTAAATACAATATCCACTTAATATATTGTTGAAAAATGATTGCGCAGACCTTCGTTGTCCATATTTGACAACCAAAACAGTTCAAACAGTTGTGATGGAGGCTTAACAGTTCAAGAAACTGTTAACGTATTAATTGATCATTAATTCTAAAAACTCTTTCAGGATTTGTGAACTTGTAGGCGTGTATGATGAAGGAAACTTCAGCTTCGACAATGCTTGGACTTACTTGGTTATACTTAACAACATGTCTCAGCTAGTGAGTATCAAGAGTGTATCTTTCTGCTCTTTAAAGTCATCATATTAATATTACGTGATTCTTACGTGGGCTATTGAGAGTAATTGCATGTATGTCTGCTCATTCTTAAAGGAAGAATATCTCACTGTAATTCTGTTCTTATTACCTGTTCGGTACTGTTTGTGCAGAATGTTTTAACTCCTAAACTCCATAAAGCAGTGAGATGTCCCACCTCTACCCCAACCTATTTGATGAACTGGTCTGACCCAGGCACGCTAGCTTCCTCTCAGCGCCCATACAAAGACTCTGCAGTGACTTCGTTAAAAATACTCCTTTACAAAGGTGGTGGTAACAACCTTGAAAAGTGGAAACAGCGCCTGCATCCTTTAAAGAAAAAAAAGACAGCAAAATTACAGGGTTTTCTTGAGCATCTCTAAGCAAATATTAGCCTTTCAAGGGGAAAGGATACTCAGGAGCGTGGCAGTTTAGCTTTTAGTTTGAAATTAGCCCTAAGGCAGCTATTGGTTTGGCTGTCTTGTGATGGGGAAAGGATAAGATGTCAGCCCGTAGACTTGAACATTTCCATTCTGGAGATCAGATAGCATTTGGTGGCTTGCTGGGCAAGTGGAGGAATTGTTTATTGCTTCCTCCAGAGCACACTAAACATGAGCTCCTGCCTCACTTCTGCAGTAGGTTTAGGAAAAGCATGACATTCCACCTGAAAAGGGTGTCCTGGTGCCGTGGCTGTGTGCATTGGGTGACTGTTAACTCATGAGCTGCAGCTGCTTTCTGCTGTGACAGCAGTCCCAGCAGCTGAACTGACTTCTGCATCTTCAAGCTGACGTGGTGGCTTAAAGAAATTTTGGTTTTGAATTATAGTGTCAGACAAAGACTGAGGTCATCTACCTGCAAGCTAAAAGAAAGCATGGGAAGCTGCCATAAGGTCTCTCCAAAACTAAGTACAGCTGTACAACAAATGCCATAAAAAGCAGGTGTTCTTTCAGGCTTCTGTTAAGAACACCTGGTTAAAAGGCTTTGTTAAAAAGCTTGCTTTAATGCAGTAAAGACAGATTCCCTAAATCCAGATCTTCTTTTTAAAAATAGGCAAGTTTTGTTTCACAGTGTGATATGCTTTATTACTGAAGAAGTGCCAAACAAACCAAACAAGTATTTAAAAGCTTTTTTTTATTTCTTTGTTAGTTTGCTATGTATTGTTTAGTGCTGTTTTATAAAGTACTGCGTGAAGAACTGAACCCTATCCAACCTGTTGGCAAGTTCCTTTGTGTGAAGATGGTAGTTTTTGTTTCTTTCTGGTAAGTTAATTATTTACTAGTTACTTCTTGCTCTCAGAGGGGTGCAGTAACATCCTAGCAGAGAAGCAGCTTGTTCTAATAATGAACGGGAAAAACAAACTTTTCTTAGGTTGTCTTCTCTTCTGGTAAGTATTGTATTACATTCAATTTTGAGCACCTCACTAGAAGAGAGACATTGAGGCTCTGAAGCCTGTTCAGAGAAGGGCAATAAAACTGATGAGGGATGTAGAGCATAGGCCTTACAAGGAGTGGCTGAGTTTGTTTAGTTTGGAGGAGGCTCAGGGGAGGGGATGTTATCACTCTCTACAGCTGCCTGAAAGGAGGTTGTGCCAAGGTGGGGGTTGGCCTCTTCTCCCATGTAAGCAGCAGTAGCACTAGAGGGAATGGCATCAGGTCGTGCCAGGGGAGATTCAGGTTGGACATTAGGAAAAACTTCCTCTCCAAAGGAGTGGTCAGGTGCTGGAATGGGCTGCCCAGGGAGGTGGTGGAGTCACCTACCCCAGAGATGTTCAAGAAGCATGTAGATGCTCTAATGAGGGACATGGGTTAGTGGGAGATAGTGGTGATAGGTGGATGGTTGTACTGGATGATTTCAGAGGTCTTTTCCCATCTTGGTGATTGTATGATTTTAACGTTACCCCGTTCTGTATCTCTTCGTTTAAAATCTAAACAAACAGCAAGTTGTTTTTTTTGTAAGATTCTTACTATATCTATACACAAGTTACTTAAAAGTCACCCTTGCTTACCAGATTTGCTTGCAGGTTTGTAGGCAACACTGTTCTAACAATAATTATTAACTTCTATAGGCAAGCTGTGCTTATTGCATTGCTGGTGAAAGTTGGTGTTATTTCTGAGAAACACACCTGGGAATGGCAGAGCGTGGAAGCAGTGGCTACAGGCCTACAGGTAGGAGCAGAGACAGTTACTTTATGGAGAAATCACTGTATGTAAGATGACCTATGATTTCAAGCAAATATCATTTCTTAGCTAGTATAGGCTAGCTTAGTACTGAATTCACAGTAAGCTGGACTAAGTTTCAGCCAGTCACCCCAAGTAGGTTTTATGCTCAACGCTTCACTATCTATGTGTTATTTGGAAGGAATGTGTCCCAGTTAAATATTTCTGTTGGATACCCCTGCAATTGTTTCTGAAATAATTCATTAATAGGGTGGGCCTTGTTGACTCTCCACTTCCACCAAGACAGTCCGTCCAGCAAGGACTGGTTCCTTCATCTACATTGAATGGATTGCACTCTGACGTCTGCCAAGAACATCCTATCCCTGCTTTAAGAGTAGCTGATGCCAACATCCCTGTGCAATTACTGTCAGTCATTCAATGAAGAACTCTTCCCTCTTTCCCTCCAGTTATGAATGATTAAGTTTTAGTTGATACTTCTTTCCTTGTTGCAGGATTTCATCATTTGTGTTGAAATGTTCCTAGCTGCTATTGCACATCACTACAGTTTTTCTTACAAACCTTACGTTCAAGAAGCTGAAGAAGGGTCATGCTTTGACTCCTTTCTTGCCATGTGGGATATTTCTGATATAAGGGCAGATATATCAGAACAAGTTCGAAATGTCGGTAAGTAACAAACATATTTGCATTATCTGTAAAACAGCCTACGTATTTCCAGCTTCATTTTGTACTGTTAGCCATCCCTACAGTTCCTTGAGAACATCCCATATCAAATTAGTGGCAGCTGCATCCTTAGAGCATTTCATAGGGCATCTTGCACTACATTCTTCCCAGTAATCCTGTGAACTAACAGTCTAGATCTGAATTTTTCTTTCAAATAAATAGATCCCAGGGGAAATTTCAGGTGTTCAGCTGGAATAGAGAGGAATATCTTTTACTTCTGCTCCCTTCTTTCCCTTACTGGAAAGGTATCCTTTCATTAACTGAAGATAACAATACCCAAATATAACTTTTAAATCAAAGATTAGACTTCCAATTTTAACGTGCCTAGGCTAGCATCTGTCTGTTCAGAGTCCTTGATATACTGTCCTCAGCGTTAAAGTGTTATTTTTGTTTGACATCACTCTAGGAAGGACGGTCCTGGGCCAGCCAAGAAAAATGTTTTTTGCTGAGGATCATGAACAAAATGAGCATACAAGTTTACTATCCTCCTCTACTCAAGACCCAATTTCCGATGCTTCTTCAATGCCATCATCACCTATGGGTCATTACCAGGGGTTTGGACACACTGTGACACCTCTCACAACACCAACAACAGTCCCTGTAGTTGATGGAATTTATAACACTTCTGCTACTCGAGACACCGAGGAATCGCCTGAACTAATGCACAATTCATCAGAGAAGGCTTTGGATAGAAGTTAGACTCACCTTTTTTGAATGTGTCAAGGAGCCTGTTATATTCTTGCCACATACATTCGGTTAGCAAATACTATTAGCGCTGGAAGTTGAAAAGCATGGAGTAGCTACTGTGCGGGCAGGAGGATATGGCTGTAACTGCCATCTTAACGTTCTGAGCCTATAATGGCTATGAGTGTCTGAGTACCCTATGAATATAAAACGCACACTGTAAAAGTTTCTGCAGAAATTCAAGAATCACATCCTTGAACGGCTAAACGTTTATACATCGGTTATACAAAAGTATGGTAAAACTACGATCCTTTCTACTAATACAAAAGAAAGGCTTAAAAAAAAGCTATGCTCTTCAAAACATGAAATGTAAATACTACTGGCAGTGGGAGGTGTTAATTTGGAGAATGTAATTTAAGGAAGGCAGTGGAAAAAAGCCTCCTTATATTGGTTTTGGTTTTTCTTCTTAATGAAACTAACTTTATACCCCAAGCCTTGAATGGTGTGTGGATGAAATGTAACTTCTATGCACACACCATCTTTTTCCCTTGCCGGCATAGTTAAATAAAATCCCTCCAATTAAGATCATTATTACACAGCATCAGTTAAAAAAAAAAAAAAAGTCTAGTTAAAAAAAAAGAAAAAGCATTCCCTCTTGGTCTCACCATAAAATTCCAGGCACGTCCATATAGTTGGCATAATTGGTGTTCTGCATTCAGAGTATACAGCTAGGGAGGTAAGCTTTGGATTGATAACTTCACATACGATGGCTTTTTTTCCTGTCCTTCTAGAATAATAGTAAGGAGAGGAAAATAAAGGATGTCAAAAATGACATAAAACTGACTTCTTTGGTTTTGGCTGCAATAAATTCCTTAACACCTAAATTTTTAAGCTGTTAACATATCCTGCTTTAACAAGGTGTCTGTGGTAGTTCGTATTCATAAATTTGTATCTGTGATTATTGTATTATGCTTCTAGTATAGCCTATTCAAATGTAATAATTCATTTGTGAGCGTCCCAGAGAAGAGACCTTTGCTAAGGTAAAATGAAGTAGGTAGTCTAATACTGGAGTTACTCGAGCATTATGTTTTAGACCAAGAAAGAGTAAATTTGTATCAAAACAGTTTGCAAAACTGACAAAAGCAGCTGCATTTTTTTAAGAATCCCATGACTGGTTTTTTATCGCTATTGCATGTTTGCAATCTGACAAATGGAGAACACTAAGTGACACATGATTTTTTTTTCCAGCATTGTTAGCGTTTACAGGATAAATGTTTAACTTCTGTCTGTCACGGTGGAATTCATCTTAAGTGCTTACTTTGCAGTACTAGTGTGATGTAAATACTGCGCCTTACTCACTAGGCTGCGTATTTTATAGCTGACTGTATTTGCTCTATCTGAAGCTAGGGGGAAAGCGCAGATCGTACTTTCCACTTTGCCAAGTCATTGCCTTTGTTGTAAATAAGCAATTAAATATTTTATTTAAACTGTTTGGATTTTTTTCCATTTGATTTATTGCTACTGTCATTAAGAATGTAAATGACAGATGATGACAACTGTTCTCTTTGTGAAGAAGAGGATCTTGTGCATAACTAGTAGAAGTGCTTCTAATTTCTTCCAGTGTTTTGACTATATGAAAGAATTCTTCCTGGAGCTTATCAGGAATCAGACTTACTTACGCTTGACTCAATTTTTTTCTTGTTAATAGCCATGGTTTAGAAAGAGTAAATAACAACAACTTGTAAAAGCTTGCAATGGGTGGGGACTTCCTGTTTGATCTACCATGTGCACAGGTAAAAATAGGGGGGAAAAAAACTCTGAAGAGCCTCTGTCCTACTCTTAGATTTTGTTATGTATTGTATAGAGGATGGGATCTGGTTAATTTTAAGAGAACCACCACTTCTGTTTTCAAAAATCAATTGGAGACCTGTCCTCCCCTGTTCTAGAAGGAGCTTTATTACGGCAATCTTAAGAGCTGCATGCTGAGACACGCGTGGTTCCAACAGAACTACTCAGTCCCTCAAGTTGATCCCAGATAGCCTAAAACATTCACCTAATGGAGAGTACACACTGATTTTGCATACAATGAGACTCCAGAAAAATTGTCTGTGAATGCCTCTTCTACAAGCTTTTAAGGACACTACAGAAGTGCGCTGTACATGGAATGGACAGCAACAACATTAGAAAGAAACTTAATGCTTAGCTACAGAAATACCTTGTCCCTCTCTTCCCTATGTAGCTACAGGGACAGAATCAGTGCTGAGAGATGACTTTCATCTGAATAGAAGATTAAGAAATCTGTTATACTGTAATGTGACACTGGAAGAATTGTATACAAGTGCTTGTGGTGGCTGATGTAATAACTTGTATCAGCTTTCTTAAGAGGAAAAAAAAGTTATATTACCAGAAATATGACTCTCTAAGAAACTCTAAAAGGCTTATGGCTTCACTTTGTACTACATAGCTTGACTTAGTTTGCAACACTCATTTATGACCTCTTATAATTACATGCAACGTTACCATGTGATGCTGCAGCTGGAATGGTATTACAGTCCCTTTTACAAGGATAACATCTCCATGTGCTTAGGTAGGATGCTTTGACTACTGAGAAGTAGAACCAAAGTTTGTGAAATAAGGACTACACAGTCACAGCTCTTTACGTTCTGACGCAGGCATTTTAGATGCTTTTTCTTTCACTACAGATGATGGGGCAGTGATAGAAATCTGTCCCACTTCTACCGTTGCTGCAGTAGCTAGCCCTCAGATTTTTAGATGCAGCCCCAGCAATACCTCCCAAAACTGCCTGGTAACATACCCTTGCAGTGCTCATTTTAGTCTGTCTGTTGGATGGACAAGTCTACCAACTCTTAAAACAGTAAAACAGCCTTTTTGACCAGTACATAAAAATTAGACTTTAATATAAATTAGTATCAGTGATGTTACGAACAGTTGGTGTATGTATAGTTTACACTGGATGTTCTTCACTGTTTAACTGTAATGCTAATATTGCTTTTATGGTGCTGAACATCAAGCACAAGTTCATCTCCGACCTGAACTTGGAGAGGCTTATCAAGAACAACTGCAGCTTGTTTCCAGTGCGAGAACTCATCAGATGTATTCAAACTATGCTCTTCATCTAGATGTATGTGATACCAGAAGGGAATTGCAGTGACTTGGCCAGACTTACATATTTGTACCTAAAAAATATTTAAAATATTAGTTTGACCATTTCAATCAGAGACATTTGCAGAGAAGTAAATTCTGCATTGAAATTTTCAGCCCGAGTGAACAATAATTGGGCAGTTCTAGTGAACGACAGTTAAGTGCATTTAAAATTGTATGTAATTATATGCACACGTACACATAACTCACCTTCACCTCTCTGCTACCACTGTTTAACAGAGGATTCATGAGGTCTAGCCTTAATAGTTCTGCTGGCTTACTCAAAGGTACACACGGTAACGTAGAGAGATCCAAATAAACACGAACAGGTACCTAAGAGTACAGACATCAATAGTCATTCAAAAGTGATAAGTTCATGACAATTATAATGCTAAAGTTTCTAAGAATTATTGCAGTGTCTGTAAGAAACAGCCAAAACGCTAAATGCACCATTTTAACCCCTTCTGAGATGTCATTGTTGAGATACAAGGCGATGAAGGAGATAGAACTCCTAGGAGCACAGTCATTCTTCTATACATTCTCATCACATCTCTCATAACTCCGACAAATTCTCACTCACTCTAGTTCCAGGAAAAAAAAAAGCTGTTTGTTTAGCTTCATCTCAAGGCCCCTGCCTGATCACAGAAGCCTCTCTTGATATCAAAACATTATGAAGTTCCAGCTTTTTAGTTTTCTCCCATTTTATACTGAAGCTAAACAAATTAAATAGCTGCACGCTTTGGAACTGTACTTGGAAGACATCCAATAACTCCATACCTTGAACTGGTTGATAAAAGGAGCTATATTAAACCCAAGAGTTGGTTCTGTTCCTTGAACAGCACTTTCCAGTAACAAAGACTGTGATTCTACAAGCATCCCATATACCAACACATACTGTGGAAATATCTTCCCTCCACTCTGAAGCAAACATCTGTAAAATGAAAGAGATTTCACCTCTAAAGCTTATCATTCAACAGTAAGGAAAGAACACCAACATTCAATACATTAATAAATGCACACTAGTTCCTCCCATGAAGCCAAGCACTCAAAAGCATTTGAGTTTGATCCATCTGACCAGACAGCTGTATACTGCATACTGTACTATGCAACATTTTATCAGTATCAGTATTGGAAACAACATTTCAAGATGAAGGTAGCAGGACAAAGCACCAATATCTAATAGCTCCTTCGGTGTGTTCCTGGCTGTTCTAATCCTATGTATCCGTCTTTTAGCAATACCACTTTATGTCAACAGTAGCTCCATGTACACCTGATGGAGCTTTTTTTTTTTTTTCCTTAAACTTTGCTACCTCAGTTATTGGCAAGATGGTGGCTATGCTAGGAGTTTCGAGCAAACCAAGAGGCAAGGTCTTCCATTTGTATTATCACATGCAAAAAATAAAGCAGCCTATGGGCTGTGAAGTGAATAAAGCAGTGAGAGCTTGACACTGCAAGTTATGTCAGACATCCAAAACACTCCAGGAAATATACTCCTAAAGTGCAAGTTCAGCCTGTTCAGAAAACAACCTTTTCACGCTCTACAAAAGCAACATAAATTCTGTAGCTAGAAAGAATGCTTTCAAAAGTTTTCAGATAATTATGGATTCCCCAAATTCCTTTTGTCCATTTGTACTGTACCTGGATATTGCAGCCTTTTCCATCACCTCCTGCTGGATTAAACCAGATGTCTCTATAACATCCAAAATAATAATACTCCATAATTTATCGGATTTGGGTCTCTGTAGCACCACATTTTCATCTTCTAAGTGGCTGAGCCAAAATTCTAGAGTTTCCTTAGGGAAATTATTAGCTTCTGAAATTACATTAAGTACTGCCTGATGCTGTTCTTTCTCAATAGAGCTGTAGGCTTTAACTGGTCCAAGTTTGCCAGCTATAATTGGTAGGATGGAGAAGCCTTCAGATACATCTAGTACGTACAAAGGATCAGGAACCACATCTAAAGAGCTCTTGTTCTGGCTTTCTTGGATGTTCACCCCGCTGCCATGTCTGTCAATATCCATGGACTCCAAGTCCTTACTTGGATTTAAGGACGACAGAACCTTGCCCATGGCAGCTCTGAAGCATTCGTGGTACAGTACATTGTTCAGCAGGGCTATTTCTGTGGATTCCAAAACACATACTTGACCTTTGCCATCCTGTTCGCTAGTGGTCTGAAGACTAGCCAGAGCATTACATAATTCAGCCTCATTGCCCAAACTCAGCATGTCATCTCTGTCACTGCAGTCCATCCCACACTCTGAAGTTAAAAAAGAAATCTTTTGGATCTTCAGGTAGCAGTCTTGGCAGCAAACTTCCATCATCACAGTATCTCCAGCCTTCACAGAATAATCTTGGAAAAAGCAGCACAAAATCATGTCAATTACAGCAAATACTATCACTGCAGCAGATGTACAGTGCTCTACAAGAATAAAAAAAGCAAAGATTATCTCACTGCTTCATTAGTTGTTTTTACTGTGTATGGAAGATTTGTTCTAGTCATGTTTCTTATGCTACAGGAGAGAGTGAGACAGAACAGATGCAGAGGCTTGGGTACACAACACACTGTAGGCTGGAACCATAACAGCCCATTCAAGAGGAGGTTCCTCCAATTATCAGTACTAAGCTCTGTAGCTCGCTACTGAAATCTCCTACCATGTTCACATTTGCCTTAATCTGCCCTACACTAGGCAAATCCATTTAATCTCAAAACAAGCTTAAAATAAATACATACTTCTCTAAGTGTCCTGTCAACAGCAGAGCTGAACAAAAACATAAAGAAACTGTTTTGATGTTAAACTGTTACGTATTTAATATTTACATTTTAATACTTCCTGTCGACAAAGCTGAATTTGTATTTATATGGAAAACAAAAGCTACAGTTTAGAAAAGGTCAGAGTTTTATCTAAAACAAACACAGTTCAAGTTAGCCTCTATCTACTAATACAGGCCAAAAATTCTAAACAAAATGGCTATAGTTTGACAAGCACTTCTTTCAGTGGCAGTGTATGCTCAAAGTCTCCGCTCTCCCCTATGCTTTAAATTAAACTCATCTATGGCACAGCTGCCCCTACCATCTATCTAAACAGGCAAGCGAATAGGAAACAGGAGAACAAAGTAGAGGCTGCTGCAAATGACACAGGCACTCAGGAACAGCTGTGGCCAATGAAGCTGTAATCCAAAACGGATGCAAGAGGGTAGGTGAGAGCTTTTAGTTTTGTTTTTGTGGAAGCAACAGCTAGCAACTACTAGCTCATCTCCCTTTCACGTGTCACATCCCGATTACACAGAGCCAGCCAGCGGCCTCACCTTTTGGAAGTACTCCAAAAAGTAT
>PPHD01013285.1:1388-17439 GCA_002909625.1 Bambusicola thoracicus | reverse complement strand
AAAACTTAGGGGTTTATATGGTTTTAATGTACAATTAGGTGTCAGAAAGAAGTGAAAACAAGTCATGGAAATGTGAGTTTATGAAAAGCAGCTGTTGTGGACCATGAGTTGGGAACCCTACAATACTCAGTCTGGGAAAAATAGGGCCTTGTGCTAGAGAAGGTGATCTGGGAGTTTATGTATGGACTAGAATCGAAGCACAGTGTATAGATTTAATAGTTTCATTTAAAAAAATATCTAAAATTTTAAATAGATTGTTTTCTAATCTTCTTTTAGCTCTGTTTGCATGGGTCATGGCCTAGTCCATGTCTTTATTTCATCTGGCCTCAGGTGACTTTTTTCCCTTTAAGGACACTTACTTTTTAGTAATAAACGAGAAAACTAACAAAAAGCATTTTGCCATAGTGTGCTTTTTGCTTTTTGCTTTAGGAGTTAAGAAGTAGCTTTAAAAACAAACAAAAAACAAAAAATACAACAACAAAAAAACCCAACAACCTTTCCTAATGATTCTTAAGATCCTGGAAACACTTCAGATTGCTAGTCCCAAGGGTAATGTTTCCTAGCTACAAACCAGGTACAGCAGAGATACTGTGCGTTATGGGCATACATATATACGTTTTTTAATACAAAAACACTACTACCGGAATGTGCCTTCACCCTGTTCTGGTGAAAGGACTTCTGACAAGCATGGCCCATTCAGTCATTGGCTTCTTTCTTTTCCTGAGGCTGCCAACAAAAGTGCCAATTAGTAGCAATTGTGATGGTGATTTCTGAAGTGCAGTTTAAAGGATTTCTGAGTTGGAGCTGCTGTCAGTTGACTGACTGGAATAATAACAAAAAAAGCGCACTGCTTTAACAGAAGCTTGTTAGACTTTCCTGTGTGATCTGCTATGGATAGCATGAACTGCAACAGCTTTTGCATTCAAAAGAGGGATTTTCCTAAAAGCATCAGTGAGCACTTGAGTGTTTTATCTGTTCTAAAAAATTTTAATTTTAAATTCTGTTAAAAACAAAAATAAATGAGGATCCAGAAATAGGAGGAAAAAGTAAAATAGCCTGTGGGGCATGCATAACTGTTTCAATACACCAGGATCCCTGAAGTGTAGTCTCATCAAGCAGAAAAAAAATTGTGCATATTTTCTATGTACAGACTTACTCTGATAGAATCGTGTGCACTAAATGGGTTAAAACACAGGGGACATGATACATTGAGGTTTTGTGTTGATGTTTTACTGTAAATATCACAAACCAATATATACTGACAAGCTATCTAAAGAAATAAATATTTATTGTTTGCACGTAGAGGAATTCTTGAACTACATGTCAACAGTATGAAACCAACCATTTGAGCATTAATCTTTGTTAAAGATTTTTCTTTATGGGAACATACATAATTAGCTTTCCAATTCTTTTCCTTACTAGTTCTTAAAGCACGGTAAGCACCTAGTCTCAGGCTTAATGAACTCACCCTACCAGCCACTTACAACAAATAACATTGTGAAGTTTTAGAACTATATATATGTTGCATTAAAACTTACTTTAGAGCTCCCTAGAGGCTTTTTAGCTTAAAAGAAAAAAAAAATAGTCCTCATACATGAACCTGACTGAGCTGCAGGAGCACAGGTCAGCCCCAGGGCAGGCCTAGATATAGTGGCAAAGGGCAGGCAGGCCTGGGCTTTCCATCCTGCTCCTCTCTGGAGGTCTTCCAGCTGCCTCTGAAGTGTAGAGCAGCTCTCCTTCACTCCTGAGAGTTGCTCCTGAGCCAGGTGCTTTTTAGAAAAAGGGGATGTGACTGAGAGAACACAAATCCCACATCCAACATTGCAGTACTGCCTCTCTGTGGGAGAGAAGCACCTGGGTGGGAACTCCTAACCTCCATGTCAGGTCCCAGTCTTTGTGTTCTGCTTTTATCAGTGAGGTAGTAAAAGCAGATACTGGGGGAGCATGGCAGAAAGTTGCTGTATCTTACACACGTGCTGTGAATTAATGATTCCTTGTAGTTTGGATATTAGGAAAAACTTCTCACAAGGAGTTGCAGTGCATTGCCACAGGCTGCAGAAGGAGGTGATAGAATCACTGTCCCTGGAGGTGTTCAAAAACCATGGAGATATGGCACTGAGGGACGTGGTTGTGGGCATGGTGGGAGTGGACTGTGGTTGGAGTTGGTTATCTTAATGGTCTTTTCCAACCTTAGTGATTCTGTGATTTGTGAGTGGGCCATGTGAGGTGTTGATGCGCACATCTGGTTTGGTACCCAGTGCAGTAATGGTGGGCTGCGGCTGTGTGGGCTGAGCCTGCTGAAGTCAGCCTGTGAGTAAAAATGTGCTGTTGGAGTTGCTTTGTAGCATTTAAACTGACTATTTAATAAATGCATTTTGGATGTTTTCAAAGAAGCAAATCCTGATGCGTGTGATATGTTATATTTCACTTGCATGGCGATTCCAGGATATGAGTCCAAAAAGATCTGGAGGATGCCACCATGAGACAGTAAATGCTTCAAAGATCTGTTTTAGTAAATTAGAGTACTGCCCATGCTATTGCCTAGTGTAACTTTTACTCAGAGGATAAAAAAAAATGATTTTTGCTATGTATATTTGTTTCACAGTGGAGTTTAAGCAGATATAAATTAAGAAGAGTTGTATACTGCTTTGTGGTACCACTCCCACTTCCATAATTATAAGTTAAACCTCCTAATAATGTACTAGTTACTTTATTTGCTTTTGTGATGTGCTTTGTGCACAGAATTATATTCTGGTTATGTGATAGGTACCTCAGAGGCTGAGGTTGTTCTGAAATGTACAGTACCTGTCCTATGGCTAGAACTGCTGATCACAAACACAGGATTTTCCCCTACATCCATTTCCAGTGAGCAGTGCAAAACAATAATGAAAATCTTTTTTAACTTCTAATAATAATTTAAAAGTGGCTTATTTTTTTAATAATCAACTTTTGTGTTTTTAAAAAAAACTGTGGCTGAACTATTTTTGGTAGAGTGAATTTTCAAACTGTGAGATGTAGTATAGGGTTTCACTAGAAATGTTTACAGGCCTTCAACTCTTGCCAAAATAGTATTGTTTTGTTAAGTAGTCTTAACTGATAGTTCTCTGAAGTGCTGCAATTGTTTTATTTCATGTTCATTGTTACAGAAACAAACATTTCTGTTAACTGCATCAGTGGACCCCAAATAACAAATGTCCGTGGTTGTTTTCCAAATATATACGTATTACATATGTAGAGATACACATGTGTGCATCTTTGTGCACAAAAAATATATAAATTGTAGGAAATGTGCTGCTTTTTTCATAAAACAGTAACAGTTGTGCTTATGTAAAATTAGTCATGCATGAATCTAGGTGTTTCTCTCTGACTAAAACCAATCTGAATATTTTCTTATTTTAAGTGTTTCATGTGAATATTCTTATATACCAAGAAAGATTCCTCTGGTTTAAGTATGTCTCATTTTAGGAACAGGCAGATTACCGAATGACCATAGTACACTTCTGGCTTAACACATTCAGTTTATGTCTCCAGCAACCATATCACATAATGTCTTTTATGTCAAGCTCTCATTTCAAAACTACCCTTAGGACTGCTTGGAGCTATCAAATCCCTTTAATAATTCTTAAGTTTTCCAATTTCCATGCAAGTTCACTCATGGTACCATTTGTTTTGTAACTAATTTTTTTCTTTGAGTAACTTCTAATCTTCTGATCTTTATTGTTTGGAAATAAATTACACTTGCAGTTTAGAATTCATTTTAGTAATTAAAGGATGCTTGCTCTTTTAGTCCATTCTTGATGAGAGACTTTACCATTCACCACTTGGCTATTCATCTCTGTGCCCATGTCATTTTAACTTCTTTCTTTCATTGTTGGCTACAAGAATTCTAGAAAACCTAAATGAGACCCTAATGTACTGATATAGAGTTGGGGTTTTTTCCTCATATCTACAGAAAGCTACCAAAAAACATTATTAGAGAAATGCAATATACATGTATGTTTTTTTCACAGTTATGATAACTAGGGATGCTTAGAAAGAGTAGTACCTGAAGCACATCTGCAGAAACCCATTTTCTTCCAGGTCTTCTTGCAGAAACCTTTGTAAATCTTTAAATACATGTAATGTAAAGAAAAAAAGGGATACCTCAAAACAGATGGGAGGATTGAGGCATTTAAAAGAGTTATGGGAGGAATAATGGGAATTGCTAGCGTGGAAGAATTTTGGGACACAGTAATTCCGTGTTCAATTAATATTCAAAGGGTATTTTTATCTTGTAACATTTCCTGTGAACTATCCCCTGGGCTACCATTTCCTGTTATTAGTACACTTAAATTTTAATAGTCTGAAATTTCATTTTACCATCATCCTCAAGGTCATCTTGGTCATCACCATGGTTGATATTCTACTGCCCTTCAAGGTGATGGCTTCCAACATCCTGTTACCAGAAAACCCCACCTGCACCTCCTGTTCTTTTTTTTTAATGGGGAGTTATTAACATTAGATAAGAAGCCTCCAGCCCAGTTGCTCCTTTTTCTTTTCCAATGTCTTTGCTAAGTACCTTTATCTTATAAGCAGTAATAACCGTAATTAATAACCTTAAATCAATAACCTTATCAAGTTCCTTATTTACCTTTACAATTCGTTACTATTTCCTACAGATTAACTAATAGTTAACCATATGTGTCAAATAATTAATACTGCATTTCAGAAAGATTAGTTCTACCATATTTCCTTTATTTATAAATTTGTTTAAGATTCTAATATACAAATCTGTGGCTAAAGTCATGCTATATGACTATTTACTATTTGTCTTTACAAAGAAAGGAGTGTCTCAAGTTTCATAACTTTGTGTAGAAAGGAAACTCACCACAGAAGAGCTGAACACTAAAAGATAGCTTGTTTATTTCTAAGTCTAATTTATACAGCAAGTAAGTGAAGTCTCTTTTGTGGAATCTTAATGTTCACTGAGTGCTGCCTTTTTGTTTCTTGTTTCTCTCAGTCAATCAAACTGTCTGAAATCAAACTCTCTGAACCTCCCCTGGTGTAACTTCATGCTCCCTCTTATACACTTTCCACTCTAGAACATCACTGTTCTTGTAGCCCCAAGGCACACAAGCATATTTTCTTTAGCTGTAGATCTGGTTTGAGAAGATGCTTCCCTACTACCCTACTTCTGCCTGCCCTTCCCACTCCCTCAGCAGGTGTGCTGTTCTCCTGCCTCTTCTACCCCATTTGTACTGATTCATCCACTTGTGAACCCTAATAATGTTCTAGGTGAGTAAAAACAAATGCCTCTCTATACTCCCAAATCTTTTCAACTGCCTTTTAAAATTTGATTTACAACAAAGACCTGCAAATAGCTGTACTGGGGCAGTTCTAAGGGCCTGTAAAGTGAGTGACAAGAATGATTGTCTGGACTGGGTGTGTTAAATCAGTTTTGATGAAAATGTAGTGTGTAATTACGTCCTGTGACAGCTTTTCAGGAACAAACTGTCACAAAACTGAAATCCATACAGTCATGCATTTCATAATTATTTTGAAAACTGTGTAGTTAACTATACTTTAGTGTAGTTGCTTTTTTCAGTGATCCTAAATTAGCAACATTGTGTAATGTGGTAGAAGCTAATTTTTGTTGTGTACAAACTATCCATACACCTATTAACACTTAATCTGTGCAAATTGCATTTGGATGTTAACATTCTATCCAGATAAATGGGGGACGTTCACACTTTGGTAGGTGCCTTATTGTTTCAATTTGGTTGTGAGCAAACAAGGTAAGGGTGCATTCTTGTGCTGTTCAGAGTCTTTCTTTGGAAACAGAGATAGAAATTCTTAGTTAAAATGTTCCAGTTCTTACCGAATAATATATAAACTGCAGAATGTTCTGAAACTCATTAACTTCTCTTATATTTCAATGACAAATTTCATTTTCATGAAAAGCTAATTTTGTTTTATACCTTCAAAACAATGTGTTCTAGGAAACCAGTACTATTTGCATTTAGGATCCTTAGTTTCCTGGATCCCATACAGGACAATGAAAATCTGAAGTTTCTCTTTCTTTACTGTCTGTGAATGTCTATTTTCCCACGTATTTTCCAGGAATTAAGGTAAAGATGTTAACATAGCAGAAATTTTCCTTAAAGTCCTTATCCAACATTCCTCTCTTTGCTCCACAGAATTAAAAATAAGCATTTGTCCTTAATTCATTGGATATACGGGTTGTATGTTCTGAAGGCAAACCATGAGAAATTTTGCACCTGAAGTTTAAGGATGTTCAATGTCCTTTTTAAAGCAAAGTATTTAAATATGATGAATATGAATCATGAGTTGATTTGAGAAAATGTAGTGATTATACCCTTTGCTGTAAGGTAGCCTATAAATAGCTAAGTTGTAAAATCCTGTTCTATTTTTTATGAAAAAGCAAGACTCTATTTTGCCCTGATCTAGCTATTGTGTTCTATCCTGGTTTTGTATCTAAGCTGTTTTCCATAGATTCGAAAATCTGTCCCCTGATCCCCATATTAAGTGTCACTGTCAGTTTATTCTGTGAAAAATGAAGTTTATTTGATGTGGTTGTTGTTGTACTTGTATAAGCAATGCACCCTATCGCTTTTCTGTAAAGAAAAACTGACAGGAGCGTGTAGTCAGCCTTGTTTTCTGCAGTGAGTTTTGCAGAGCAAAACTGCAGTAATGTTTACTTTCTTTACTCAGATAATATACAGAATATATAAACATGTAATAGTGTACAGAAGAAGCGCAGGGTGAATACACACTAAGCAGTGTGATGTACTCTGTGCAGATCCATATGGCTGGAAATACTGCTAGGAAACAGATGTATACCATGCACATCTGTTCTTGTCTATAGTTATGAGGGCTAATATGAAAATATATGTTAGCATTTATATAGATTTCTTACATTGTTTCTTTCATCGGGGTAAAGGGTAACAGTGACCATTTACTTACTGAACAATTACTAATGAGAACAGTCAAGATATGAGCCTTCAGCCCAGTCATGCTACAGAGTACTGAGAAGTGAAGAACCTAAAAGTTATTTCATGTTAATACGGAATTCTCCTTTGGGGTGATTAAACTCCAATGGAAACAGGGTTGTGAAAGTCCATTTGGCTTTCATGGTTTGGCATAAGATCTATGGAATAAATTCCTACAGCAGTGAGTTTGGCTGTTGTTTAAGTCCATGAGGACATAGGAAAGCCAAATGCTTTGCTCTGTCTTGATATTTATTATTTGTTTGTTCCATACTTCCTGTAAAATACCAATATCATGTGTTTTTAACCACTTGACAGTATACACTATGAGCACTGTGAATGGAACTATGTTTCTAGCAAATGTCTTCATGTGAAGAATTTGCATTTTGAAAGCTCCTCAGGTGATTTTCCAAACTTGCCTATGGCATTTCAGTCCTCCAAACCACCTGTGATATCAGGCATAAGTCTTAATTAAGTTTTTTGAGTATGACTGTGTCTATATGGGTGCACCTAAGGACTTCACTGAAATTTCTCCCATACAGGTGTTAACACTGTCCTTAATTATGACATGACCTAAGTCACTTGTCACCAGTGATGAAAAAATCAACCATTAAATGATTCATGTCACAGCCAAAAAGCAAATCGCACACCTAACTTTAGTTTAGGTATAAACTTCTTAATAAAAGTTCACAAGTTGTTGTGAATGGAGATTTGGTATATTAATTAAACAACTTTACTAATTTAGGAGGTCTAACTTAAAAGATTAAGTTATGACATGCACTGACCTGTTTGTGTGCTTGTAAGTTGAGGCACCATTTTTGTGACTATTTTCAACTGTCAAACTTGCTTGAGCAGTTATAATAAATGTAAAAAGTAATAAAAAACATTTGCAAGTCTAGCTGGATTATACATTATTAATAATAGCCTCCCAGACATAGTAGACACTGTACAAAAACATTAGCTGTGATGCCAAAGGGCTTACACAATAAATAGATAAGAAGCAAGGATGTTTCTAGAAACCTGCAGTTTTTCCTTTCAGTCACTATAATTCTCCCTCATTAGAAACAGAAGGGAAAAAAAAAGGCATTGGTCACCTTTCTTTCTTTTCTAAGTTTCTTTTATTTTCACAAAGTGCAGTTCTCAGTCACTACAATACTATAAGACCCATTTGTTTATCCTTATAATTGCACTTAGATTGTCCTGCTTGAATTTGTTTTTGAGCACTTCAAAATCCTTCTGAACCTCATCAAGGAATTTTGAGGTGAATATTTATTATATGGGAGAACTAATTAAAAAAATATGGTCATGCAGAAGGTACAACTGAAAGGAGTCTCCAGATGCAGGACAGCTTTTCAGCTATTTGGTGGTGTACTCCAAACATGGCTTTCATGTTATTTTTCCTAATGTCCCTGCCATCCCTTAACAAAGCATTGATTTTTTTTTTTTTTCCCTAATGTTTAACACATCCTCAGAAAACAATCCCCTAATAAAAGGGAGATAATTTTGTAAGATGTGGTAAAGCTGTGATATTGTATAATGGAAGATGTGGAGAGGATAGATTGGGAGGTTTTTAAATTCTTCATGTTCTAAGGAGGAAGGGCACCAATGGAAAGCTGGCCTGTCAAAAACCAACACAGAAATGCTGCTTTTTCTTTGGGACTAATGATTAATCTGCATCACACATTACCATATGGCATCCTGGACTGAACATTAATAAGAATAAGATAACATGCGACTTTGAAATGATTGGTATTTAAAAATATGTGAAGAGTATTGAAAGGATTACAAATCTTCATATTTCCTTGCATAAATGGTCTTGGGGCGCATGTGGCAGAAAGGACATTTTTCAAGTGGTAGATTTGTCTCCTAAATTAAGAGTTTGGTTCTTTTTCCTGTACAGTATCACTGTTCAAGATGGGATTTGGGATTAGATGGATGACTGCTTTGATCTGTGCTGGCCATTCCTCTGACGCTTCGGTGAAGGAGTTCTTTAAGGCGTTCACTTCTAAGTTCTTGATCATCTGACTGCCTTGGGAGATGGAGGGTAGCTCCCTGATCTGACAAAGGACTGTGATGGGTTGAGAATTTCAGTCAAGCTTTAGATACAGTGAATATTCGTTAACTATGGCCTACTCAAAAGTAGTTGATGGCAGTGAAAATGAGAAGGAGCTGTTAACACTGAGTAATCTGTGCTACTGTAATTAAAAGGGCATCAGATAATACTCTAGAGATGGTATTATAATCTGCTAAACATTTTGTTTTTTCTTTTGTTTCACATCTTAAATAGTTAGAGTGAATGCCCTTGTTTGGATTGGAAAGGGTTTGAGAGTGGAGTAAACAGATGTTTGAAGCTATTCCCCAAATACCAGCATTTTACAGCCCTTTAGAAGCGTTGTTACTGTTAATGAAGGTCAGTGTGCCTCTGACAATTAGATAATGTCATAAACAGGTCTAGTACTTCTGGTGAAAATACTATGTTTAATGAGTACATGCTTGAAAAATTGCAGTATTATGGTTACCTAAGTGATGAAATAGGATCTTGTTTTGTTCCTAGAAGTGACATTATTTTACTTTATTAACTGGATGAATTGATAACTGAAGTGCACATGCTTGCGTACACACACGTGTGCACACACTCCTTCCCTCTGCTTTACTTCTCTTCTTTATGAAAGAATCTAACTATACATATATATTACACAAAACTCTACAGCTTCACAGCACATATGGTATGCAAAGTTTCCAGGCTTTGGAGAGTCCTGTGATACCATCTGGTATCTCATGGTTCCTAACTGTGACCATCCTGGCTTAGAATTTTTAAAATAAACTTTAAGTAGCTCCCACTGTATAAATTCAGCTGGTAGATATAGCTTGCCTGATCCTTACTGCTTTATATTCACTAGGATTTCATTATAGGACTTTAAGGAAGACTTTTTCAGGGATGTACTCTAGGTCAGAATCACAGAACTGTTTTATTCCTGGAAGTGGTCATGAAGATTTTCACAGAAGTCCCATGTAGTACTGGTAAGGCTAGGATAGTATAAGGCCTGCTATCACAAGATTGCCATCCATCTGGCTCAGTGCCATCAGTGGTTGCTCAAAGTAATTCTTTGAGCCTGAAACTTGTTAAGAGTTAATTTAGGAAGTAAAGTGTATTAATAGTTTATTCAGCATAATCACAGAGAGCTGTGTATGTATTTTTATAGCAGGGCACTGTGGTGCATATAGAAGGTGCTTGAGAGCAGTTCTGAAAGACAGTCTGGAAGGCTGAGTTGGGCAGGGGGAGCAATGGCACACTCAGCCTTAATATCTCATGTAGTATTCAGTGGATCAAAGCCCCAGGTTTCATCTAGTGGAATATTTATTATTTCTGTTTCAAAAGAAATTTTGTAAATGAGTTAGCGTGTGCATATGGTGAGCAGAAACCTCAGGGCAAGGTCTAAGGGTGATTCACATTGACAGAATTACTCTTCCCTTGTCCAGCTGTACACAATTTGCAATGTGACTTAATTGATCTGGTAAGCTTAGTGCTTTTCCCTTTGCTCATGTAATGCAACGAAAGCCCTTCCACTGACTTTCAGTAGATACTGGATTGAAATCTCAGGCTCTAGTAGCCAAGGCTAAAAAGCTTTTAATTTTACAGTAGACTTAGTAGCTCAGATTCAATAAAAATACTAACGATTTAAATTTTGTTGTTGTTCTTTGTACTGTATTAAATTATGTATTAATGTGATAAAATACAATCCACACCATTTGTTTAAAAGTGAAACATTATGTCCATGTCTTTGAGTGGTGTAGAAATACAAAATTTGACAAAAAACCTTTCATTGAAAATGCTTATAATGCAGAGTTAATTAAAATGCACAATGCTCACCTTTTCTATTCCAGTGTCTGTGTGTACTAAGTATTGACTACTTCTATCTAGTCTAGCTGTTATCCCAGGCTCTTCTTTGTGAGTAGCAGGGAAGAGATAGGAACAGAAGAGGAGTCAAGGCATATCCCCAAAGTACAATCAGATTGTTGTTTTATTTTGTGTTGCTACTGTTAGTAAATTACAGCTGGTTTATTTAAATGCATGTGTTTGGAAAGATTTGCAACTAGGAAATATTATAAGAAAATACATAGTTCTAAAATAAAAATGCTTTCTGTTGTACAACAAATAAACTTAGTGTTCTAAAGAAGTACTTTTGTTGCTTCTTTCAAATATACGTATAAAATGGCATGGTATGATGTAGTAATAGATTTCAGTATGATTCAATGACACAGGATTCCAACATACAGGCTGTTTTGATACTTTATGAAGAATTCAGTGAAGAAGTCTAACTCTTTCTTTCCCATTTAAATGGGGGGGAAAAAAGTTCTAAAACAGTTCTGAGCAGTCTTTAAAACAAACAGCTAATACGTGAGGACTCCCTGTATAACCTTGACAGGGATTAATTAACTTGTGTTTCATTCACATCTACTCTAATGACAGATGTTTAAGCTGAGCATCACTACGAACAACTTCTTGGTCCATTTGAAATGTAAATACCTTTAGTTTGTTAAAAACCTGACTATATGCATTAACAAAACTTATCCTGTTTGTAGAGTCTCCAGTTAAGTACAGGCTTGATATGAAAAGGATTGAGCACTTTATATTCTACAATTAATTGTTTGTATTACCTTTATTTTAAAAATGGATAAAATAAAATTAGTTATAATAATTATCAGTTTTGTTCTCACTGACTTCTTTGACAACTGAGGCAGGCAGAATTTTTACTAGAGGGAAAAACCTGTAAGTATTAGCAATTATGCGTATAAAACATTGTGGGTGGGTGTATGTGTGGAGTGCTGTGAGAATAGTAAATGAATATGAATACTTGTTTGGAGTGCATTTTCAATTCTCATGAACACCACTCCTCCAGTGCTTCAGACAGCTCCTGATCTTCAATTACAGCAGGTTGGGACAGTAAAGCCATCTACTTGGTCATTGCCAGAGTCATGATGCTGACGCGGATGATCTTCTACCATGACCCAGTGGCTATGTCCTCATACAGTGGTAATGTCTTCATGCAGTGACAATGTCCTCGTATAGTGAGGTTAAGGTGGTTCTGAGGGAGGGTTCTTTGACCCTGAAATGTATGTATGTGCAAATTCATCTCTATAGAAAGAGAGAGGGAGAAGATTTTCTCATGTATGGATTGACATTAGCATGTACACATGAACACATTTAAATTATGAAATGTCAAATGTTTATGTTATAATTAGTTTTCTTCTGTATTTGTATACAGGGATACATATGAACATGTTATGTATTTATACAGGTTTCTTGTGTATTTCCAAGTTTAAATGCACATATGAATAAATACAGAAGTATGTGGTCATGTATAAATATAGTTTTCCTCAGGCAGATTTATTTCACTGTTATTGCATCCATTGCTGTGTAAGTTGAATCATCTTAGTTATCTACCTAATCAGTGTCCTGATGTGCAAGAGTACAGGATGGGCCCATGTTAATACATCACTTTCAACGCAAGTTCTTTAAACTGATACAGGGAAGCTTGTCTAAAGAGAAGACAATTTTGTGAAATTGCAGAGATTGATTTGAAGTCATTTGGGTCCTGTATTTTCAAATTACTTCTATTTTTCCTTTGGATAGTTGATTTATGAATGTTAGAACTTCAAGTTACATTTATGGATTCTTTTAGACATTGCATTTTATTGATATTTTGTAATGTTAATATGAAATTAAGACAGGAAAGATCGCAAAGAGGCAATTGTCTCTTATTCTTGCACAATAATATTAAAATAATAGGCAGTACTTATAAATGACTAGGAATTTTGTAAACTGTCAAAAGACCTTGAACTGAAGTGCAGAGTGTACTAAAATTCCCTTGTACAAAATTGGCATAAAACTTTTGAAACTTCTTGCTCCTGTTTGTCCTTTCCACCTTATTTAAAGTAGCACTTTTCTGCACTGTAAATACTTAGCTGTAACTGCAGTGTAACTCAACCAAGATAGTTTTACATGGGCAATTTTATTTCAGTATCACTCTGACCTCAGCACTCAGCCTAAATTAAAAGGGCTCCTCAGAATAGATGGTATAGTCAGATCTGTGAACACTTGAGGCATTCATGTGCAGGTACCAGACCTATGTGAAATATCTGCACACTGTTCTTTCCTGTGCATACATTAGATGGAAAATGATGCACTGTAAACAGAGTATTTTACATCAACTTATTTTTTATTCACTTTCTTGGCAACCACCTGAGGAAACGAGACATCAAAATTCAAACAGCAGGGAAGGAAAAAAAAAGAATGCAACAACAGCAACAAAAAAAGTTACTGAGGTGAAGTTGAGGAAAGCAAAAATGACAGCAGTTATATGAAGAAGCGCTTGCTCTTGAAGTTAAGCTGCTCTGTCACATACCATCAATTGGACTATTATCTGGCACAGGAGGACTGTAATAAATTGTCAGATTTTCTTCTTAGCTGAAATGATGGGATGGAAATTGTGCTGTGTATTTTTGGATAGGAATGGGGAAAAAAATCCAGCATGTAGCTGATTTCCTCTCATGCCAGACCTGCCATGATACACAAACCCAATTTCCAGACTGTAGCTCTTAGAAATCTTGTATGATAAAAGCTGAGATGGTTAGTAAATCCCATCTCTTAAGAAAATAAGGTCAAGGAGGAGAAAAATCACTAATGAGAGATAAAATGACTTCTTGCTAAAATCAGTAAAATTTTGTTTCACTATTTTTTTTTCTTTTTCTTTTTTCCTTGTCATTATGAAGATAGCAGGCTTTGGTAAATCGCTGTCTCCTGTGTAGTGTTTTTATCTGAAGAAAACTTTTATAGAATTGCAGTGTCTGTATATTTTGTTCCCTAATAACTGCTTTTGTGCAGGTAAAGATATGGAAAATATGTATAAGGTTATACTGATTTATAAGGAAATACTTTGTGGGATTTAGATGATCTGATTTTAGACTATCTGTGACATTTTTGGGAACCAGACAATAGTATGTGCTGAGTAGTGTAGTGATCAGTAGATAAAAATCTTTCAAACAGTTTCATATTTCTAGAAGTGATTTTTAAAAATTTCAGTAGAATTATTATAAACATGTATCATGTGTGTAATAGTAGGGTATTGATAACCCCTTTCAAAATCTTAGCTGAAGCACAACGTAAATTGTGTAGTTATTACACAAGTTATTTCGTATGACCAACATCCTTAAATCATGGCAGACATTTCAAGGATCTTTCACAGTACCACAGTATTCTGAAATATTTATAAAGCTGTTAACAAGTTCTTAGTAACTGCTCTGAATAGAAATAAATACAAATGCAGCAAGAGGTTGAAATTAGAAACTAAATTTAGAAGATACTAAGGTTAGTGCCTGACAATTTCATTTCTGTACTTTGTTATGCAACAAGACTAGTCCATCACTTCCCCTGTTTTCGGTCAGGTGCAGCAGTAGTTCAGTTGTGTAAAAACTCACTTATGAGTCTTTTCAGTGAGCTTGAGGAGGTCTATGTACAGCAGAAGAGAATATGAAAGCCTTTCCTTTTGTGAGTCTTTGCAAGCCGTTTACTGGAAGGTTTAAGCTATGAACTGGAGCAAGAACTCATCCCTCAATGTACTCTATGAAGTATTCTGTGTATACTATTTTTATCATTAGATATGCAGTAAAATGTGCATGTTGTATTTAGATTTTCTTTTCTTGGAAAAAAAAGTCATATATTATCAATATGTATTTTAAAAATTTTATGTATTTGATAGTAGAGTCTGACATAAATTTTTCAAATAGGGAATGGAAAATTAATTTCATTACATAAATAGAAAATTGTAAAAGCTAAGGTAGGAATGTGGAACAACTGGACAAAGTATGGGAAGTAAATGGAAAACAATGTACTGGATGAATTGGTAATATAAAGGTTGTGAAAGAACCAGAAAATGTCACAATACCAAGAGATGGAAAACTTAGTTGAGAATCATGATTGTGAAAGATAAAGATTTACTTGCATTATTTTACTGCTTTTAGAAATGAAGCAAAAAAAAAAGCATACATGATATCTAATCATAAACGATCAATGAGTTTTGAAGGTACATACTGACATGAGCAAGCTCACAAAAGTGTGTAGCTTGCATCTAAATAAACATTAGGAGGAAAAAATAGCAGCTGGGTGGTTTTTTGTTTGTTTTGAATGCTAGAAATGATTTGGGGATCATTAAAAATTAGAAAACTCTTCGAGGAAACTGTTTCAAAATTATCTGAAACCTCCATTTAATTTGAAAATGATTCTGAAAACCTGAATTGTTAGTATAGCTTCTGTAAGAGCACATTTTTACTTCCTGATTCTTTAGAATTTCTTTGGCTTGTTGATTGAATAATAGATAAGCTAGAATGTATTGGAATAATTCCTTGCAGTACTAAAAGATTAAAGCCTCTGACAGATTAATAGAAAAGAAGTTGTCATGAATTGTCACGTAAATTATTGCTTTGGATTAGAAACTTGATAAGATACCAAAAATAGAGTAGGAATAAGTAAACAATTTAGAAGATGGCAAAGCATTAAATAGGATTGCCTCAAGGTTCTACTCTATTTAATACAAACAATACATAGTATATTGTGTCAGTGTCCTTACTGTAAGGTATAATATGAACATTTCCACTGCTTTATACATTACAACCCTTGTGACACCATATTGTAAAGATTGCTTTCTTTTTACTACATTCATCAAGTCTGATACAGTCTCTTGGCTTTCACATGACTGGATTTGACTCGGGCTTTACATTTAGAAAATACAAATATAGAAATATATTTTATAACTTAATTTGAATAATATTTAAACAGCAGTTAACAATTTTAACTAGTACTTGACACTGACATTCATGGCATAAGATTCTTTTTAAAATGGGATATTTGTCTAGATTTCTTCTGTCTGAGGCATGGGTATGATGTGCACGTTACGCAAAACTTCTATCAAAGCCATGATTTAACTGAAACTCATGAGTATTTCTTTTAATTTATGAAAAAACTGCATTATTTTATGAGATAATGCCATTATAATTGATTTTTTTAA
>PPHD01013284.1:0-17439 GCA_002909625.1 Bambusicola thoracicus | reverse complement strand
TGCCTGACTAAGGCTTTCAGGAGCAAATTAAACTGTGCAGGAAAGGTAACAACAGGAGACAGCTGAATAAACAGTGTCAGGTTCTAGCCAGTGTCAAGAACTGAGCTTAGCGCCAAGTGTAAAAAGTAAAATCTCATAGTAGACTGTTACATTAATTTCAGCAAATTTCAGATGAAATGTATTGATGTGTATGCATTTATGGTCTTGCTTATTTACAAACACTGCATTGACATATTTTTTTAATATTTTGACATGTGATATCTTTTTATGACTATCTACTTCCATCTGTGAGATGAAGAAGGAAATATCTCCGTTTATCCATGTTTGTTTGTCTTAATTTAAGGAAGTATTTCCACCTGGGTTGATTGCAGCTTGTCTCCTATCCACATGTACCAACCCCCTCCCAAGGCAAAAGTATTGTCATAGTTTTGTTATATGAATATGAAATACTAAGTATATAATGAGGAGCTTAGTGTTTGAAATCTCTTACTGGTTTTATTTTTATTTTTATTTTTTTTGCTATGTAGAATAGAAATAATAAGCACTGTAGAGTGGGCTTAAAGGAAAGGTCACTAGTCTTGCATCTGCAGTTCTATATTTGCACAGGTTGCTAGGCAATGTAAGAAAATCATAGCTCTTAACTGCAAGATTGTGTTTTCAGGCATCAATTATTAAAAGGAAATCAACAACTGTATTCGATAATACAGTTCAACACAATTATTTTCCCCTGATGTTACTAATCCTTGACAATTATTAATAGTAATTAATATTGTTTAGTTTGCATTCACTTCAAAATGGGAGTCCTCCTTCTCCCCCCTTTAATGCAACAGCTTGTATTTGTTTTATAATAGCATGACAAAAATCTCTCTGTCCCTCTTTGAACATCGGAAATGTGTTCTTTTCTTAAGCTTTTGCATTTATAATCATTGACTGTCATGACGTGTAGCATGCAAGTTATCAAATTTAAGAAACGTGCCCTTTTCTAGTTTCATGGCAGCTATTGAAACAAAAAATATGATTCTAGCTGGCACTCCAGAGTTGTGAGCCACCTAACCTAATTTGATAGGCATTGAGGTAACTTTATTGGAAGATTTATGAACTGTGATATCAAAGTATTAAGCCAGAGTTTCAGGATTGGGCCATGAAAAGAAAGTTCAAATGCAAAGGAGAGGAAAAAGAGAAAAGACTGAATTAAAAAGGTAGACGCTGCCTCCCCTGGGGCACAGTCTGAGGCTCTGCCTACGTAGGTTTAGAAGCGAAGTGACTCAGCAGGGTGCCTGGGGATATAACAGTGATAGGGCAGAAGGTGAACGAAGATTCTTTTCTGGCTCACAGTGTCACTTCATATTATACATAATGGACGAACACAGAGAAGTGCAAGACCTAACTGCTTTAGAGTTTGCTTCACTTCAGAATTTCTGTTTCTGTTGCTGGTAATAAAGATCAATTCCTCTGAAATTTCCAAAATCGTACATGTTGGGGAACAAGAGCTAGTTTCATGAGTTGTATCCCAATTTGTTATCTCAAGATTTCACATGACTACCTAGCTAGTTGTAAGAGGAAAAGTAGAAATTAAAGTCTTGATTTAAGGTTTTAGTTTCTGTGATGCTAAAACAAAATTCTGAATATTCTTTAGTAACTTTTTCCCTGTTTTACTCAATAACACATGTAGAAGTATTCCACTAAAAACCTGGACTCTGCTCATTAGAATTAAATGTCATCTGAGACAGTCTCTTACGATTCCTCCTCCTTGCAGCCTGGCACTGTTGAGTTAATGCTCTGCATATTTTCTCTCACAATGGCTAAAGTTAAACCAGTTTTAAGCAGAAAATGCCTGTCTAAATATCTGAAATGTTTATATAACATAGGGCTAGAATTTTCAAAAGTTTGAGATTAAGTTAATGTAATCCATTAAGTGAACATGTTTTTTTTCCTTGATCACCTACTCACATCAGGGGGCCACAACTGAGGAAATTTGGAACCAGAAGGCTTGAAATGTAAATCAAGTAAATCTTTCAGGTGTTTGCATAACTTATAGCTGAAATCTAAGTTTAGTTATTGAGGCAATACTTAAGAGGGAAAGAAAAAAATGTATAGAACCACAGAATTGTAGAATATCCTGATTTGAAAGAGACCTACAAGGATCATGGAGTTGCAACCCTGGCTCAACACAGAACCACCTAAAATCCAAACCCTATTTCTGAGAGCAGTGTCCAAATGCTGCCTGAACACTTGGGGCCATGCCCACTGCCTTTGGTGAAGAGCCTTTTCCTAACCCCCAGCCTCAGGTTCTCCTCATGCATCATGCTCTCAAGATCCTTCCCCATCTTCATAGCCCTCCTTTGATTGCTGTCCGATAGTTTTATGTTCATCCTATATTGTGGCACCCAAACAGTACCCAGTGCTGGAGTTGAGGCCGCACAGTACAGAGGAGAGCAGGACAACCCCTTCCCCCACCCCCACCCAGCTGGCAGTGCTGGGCCTGGTGCACCCCAGGGTATGGCTAGCACTTTGGGCTGCCAGGGCTGCTGCCTCATGTGCAGCTTGCTGTCTACCAGAATCCCCAGATAACTTTCTGCAGGACAGCTCTCTGGCCTATCGTCCCCCAGTCAGTACACATAGCCAGGGTTGCCCATTCCCGGGTTCAGAATTCAGCACTCACTCTTGTTAAACCTCATGTAATTGGTGATTGCCCTCCATTTTTTGAAGATCTCTCTGCAAGGCCTCTGTAGCCTTGAGGGACTCCACAGCTCCTCTTAATTTAATGCCATCTGAAATGTTAGTATGTGTTTCAGTCATGCATCCAGATAGTTTATAATAACACTGAAGATAAACTGTCCCTAAAATATATATCATGTCCCACCAAAGGCTAGAAGGTATCTATAGCGTGTGGAAATTTTAATAACATATTACAAATGAAGGGCCAGTTCAGCCATTTGCAGCCAAACTATACCTCAAGTATAACATCAAGTTTTCTTAAACTAATGTCAAGTTAACAGAAACCCAGCTGTTCTGTTTCTGAGACACTGGTGCTGTATCTGTATTTATTCAAATATTCTCAGTCTAATCAGATGAAAAAAAACAAAAAACAAAAAAGTCCACACCAGTAAATTTTTGAGTCTTTTAAATAGTGATTATATATTACAATCATGATCAGCACTGATTTGTAAACCATTTGTTGTTCTTTGTCAATTCTATCCATTTTTTTAGCAAAAGAAACTTTTCCCCACAATGGCGTAAAAACGTGCCTCTGTTCCTTGACATTGCCATTAAAAGAGAAACCAGGCCTGTGCTTCACCTGTGGGCTTGTGCATGCGTGTAGTGTTTTGCAACAGTGCTGTGTGCTTACAATATCATTCTGAAGCAAGATGGAGGTCTTTTTTGTTACCATTGACCACAGAGAGCTTCAGACAAGCATTTGGGTGAAGAGGTGCAATAGCTGCTACCATAGCATCTTACATAGTTACACTGACCATCACATTAACTACTCAGAATTTGTAGTCAGATTGTATAGTGGATCTCAGCACTTGTGACCTAAGGTTGTAAGCAAACTGCAGACAGAAAATGATATTAGAAAGTGTTGCATGATTAACTTTGCTAGTTTTGTTCATTTTCTTCATGTCTCCTAGCAAACTTTGGAGCTCAAGACAAACTGTGAGAACTGGTCAGTGTTTGGAAAACCTCTCTGAGCACAAATACAAGTGACTGGACGTTTCAAGCCTTATCTCCTTATGGAAACACTGCATTTCTGTGTCATGCATTATAGTACTTGTTATTCCAGCTAGGAAGAATCATGCTCATTTTCCTCCCCAAGAACAGGTATTTCAGCTGTAGAAGGGCATTTTGTATAACTTCTAAGTAACCAAAGTCTGGTGAATTGCTCTTTTGCAACAGGGAGGCCAGTAAGGTATTCTTAGCATGCTGTTGTCAGATCCAATTTGCCTTTACATGAAGAGAGGTATACAGAAATTCCATCAACTGGCAGAAGTTGGGTACAATGTATGTGACAGCTGATTTCATGGTGAGGGCAGTGCAGGTGAGGACAGTGCAGAGCGTCAGTATGGATAATTGCATGGCACTTCTCAAAAGGGAGTGAAGGTGCCCGCAGGAAATGTATGTGTGCAGAGGGATAGGGCGACTGAGTCAGTCCTCGCAGTCATGGTCCTTTGAGGCTTGTACAGGGTCATCTTCATCTCTAACAGCACAGTTCTTCTCTACAATTTCATTAATATAAATTAGGTTACCATTGAGGTAAAAAAACTCACTGAAATTTTAACTAGAATACAGAGAAAAATCTTACCTCTATGGTGGAGTATCTGTGCAGAATTCTACAGCCATACTATAATTTTACAGTGGTGTGTAAAAAGTGCTAAACAAACTATATCAAAAGATCAGCATATATCAAGTTTTGTAGGCACTTCTAATGGAGGATTTTCCTATTTAAAAGTAAATTGTCACTTAATTTAGTACAATATTCTTGATGAAAGTTTCTCTTTGTATTACCTAATTATAACTGATTGTGTTCCTGGACTGTAATGGTAACAGAAAGCACTGAAAAACTGTATTTACTCCCTGCAGCAGATTTCTGGGATCTCAAGCTACTGCAATACCCCCCAAAATTGTGACAGTACAACTTTGTTTCAAGTTTTGTCTTATTTTAAAACACACTGTGTACAAAATTTGGGAAATACTTAACTTTCATTTAAATCACAGACGGTTCTGATCTGCAGCCAAGCTTCAGTAACCACACTGTATTTTAGTGATTAGTGCTAATTTGGGGTGAAATTTGAGTTCCTCCTCCTTTTTTTGTACTAAAATCAGAACACCGGCAAATGACTGGTTAATCATTATTTTTCTTCTGTCTTACTGCAGAATTATTATTATTGCCATTTTACTACTTTATGCAATAAGGCATGCTTATATTTCCTGATTTTCTGTTTTAGAAAACAAGGACTTTCTCGATGACACATTTAGCAGCAAATGTTACTCTAGCCTTCATGATGGCAAATATCAGTACTTAATCCTAGCTAGGTTCAGCTACCTATCTATGTTTAGCCAGGAAATCCCTAACTGAACTTTCTATCACTCTGAATCTATGCCATATTATTATGTGCTGAGGTATTTCATTATTTCTTCAGTAGGGTTTTAACAATCAAGTGCAAGGCTTGAGCATTCTGCTTCATGAACCATGCCTGTCTGCACTTATTTGGAAAGACAATATTTACCTTGAACCAGAGGCAAGATAGAAGATGCTTCCAATTTAGTCCAACTAGGTCCATAAAGGAAAGAATGTAGCTTTGTAGCCTTTTTCCTGCCCTCTTCTATTATTTTACTAACGTGCTATTAAGTGCAAACCGGCACTGGCAATTTTCACTAGATTATCTGTTTGCAATTCAGCCCACAACTTTCAGAAGCTCTGGAATAGTACCGGGGATTTTCATCAAGGAAGAACTCAGTTCTTGTTTTAGATAGATTTTTTTTTTTCTCTTTATATGAACTGTACTAAAGAAGAGTGATGATTTCTTCATCCTGATATAGGAATATCCATTCCCTCACTTGCAAGGAACTATTAATGAAACCCTCAGTAAGGGCTTAAATTGAAATTGAACTGAAATTAGCAGATCTTAAGAAACTTGAAGACCAAATTGATTAAAAATGGGTAAACTCATCTGTTTTGACATAAAGAGCTTTCGGGCAAATCAGTACTAAATCAAGGCATTTATACTCTGGAAACAAATCATTAACTTTGGTGAATTCTCTTCTGGTTAACTTTGGTGAATTCTCTTCTGGTTTTCATTTTTAACAATGTTTCAATCCAGGCAGGAAATTAAATGTACATATGGATTCATCCAGACATATTTTTCAATTTGTTGTGAAGTAAGAGAAGCAGCTCAACGTTTGAATTCATTTATTTAATCATATTTTCAGTCTAAATTTATTTATATATTTATTTTACTGCAAGAGATATCCTGATCCTATTGATGTTTTCCTATTTGTATTTAGGAAGAGTCACACTTCAGACTCATGGAAATGTGTCATCCTAGCTTCCTCAAGAAGTAGAAGGGGAAAATGCTAATGTTTACTACATATCTAATTAATTAATTTCTGAAGAGGAACATTGCATGGATATTCAGGAAAATTTGTAAACCTGATTATTGGAGTGAGATAATTCAAGTAGCTTGTCTGTGGTAACAGCCAAACTGCTGACAGCAGGTGTAACAGAAATGCTAAGTCACAGCCTGACCCAGTGATAGAGCACCTGGTGGGAAGGCAGGGCCAACCCAGGGGAGCTCAGGTGCATGCAATGTGCCTGAGTCACCAGAAGGGGTAGAGCCAGGATCTACTCTCATTTAAGGGTTAGCAGTGGAGGTGAGGGTCTCTTCTTGGAGACCCATGTGTACCTGAGGTCTTCCAAGGGTAAGCAACTTCTTTCTTTTGTTTCTGTGTCTATGGCTGCTGTATTTGAGTACATCCTCTCTTGTTCTAGTCTGAGACTGTGCTATCATTGCTGTGCTTTCCAGTGTGTTACAACAGCTTCTTCTCTCTGTTCTCTTCTTCTCTCTGTTGTAGATGCAGATACTGCTTTGCTTCAGTTGAGATACCAAGTTCATGGTACTTGTCATATTTTTACTGAATCACAAAGTTCATCTATTTGATCAAAAACACCTATCCTAGAAGTTGCTTCTAATGGTTTATGGGTGAGGTTTTTGTTAGGCATCTTTCATTTTTTGTATTCTGGACAAATGTGGTAATAATTTCAATGCTGAGGAAATGCATCTTGACTAACTGTACCTGACTCTTAACGATCTACTAATATTTGCAACAGCTTTTCTGTCCATCTGTTTCATAGCACTGCAAGTAAGATTTGGAAGACTTATGTACTGGACCTCAGTGTTTGTGTATACTAAAATATATGATGTGTAAGAAAACCACAGGCATCTTACATTCTCCTTCCATTCTGAGAGTCTTAAAACTCTCAGAAAAGCTTCAAATATAGAATGATGATTCACTTTTAAAGGAAGTCTGACATCTACTGAGTACACTTTTGATTTTACTGATAGCTGGAATTATTCAACAGTTTGCAGTGCTCAGTTAACTGATTGGTTATATTGGCATGCAATATTCCTTGGTCTAATCAATTACGGTATGAACATATGTGAAAAACCACGCTATTTTGGCAGCGCTTTGTGAGAACATTTTAATATATTTTAGTGAATGCTGTCAGAATTCCTTCCTGTGGTTGCTGTCAATGTGGCCCTTTCAGAATAATATCCCGGGGGAATTCTGTGAAGATTAAAACAGTAAGACTAACGTAAGCAAAACAAGTAGCAAAGTGAAACCAGTTGGATAGCTGAGAGTATGGAGAAGTAATAAATACTTCTCTACAGCTTTCTGTAGTGCAAATCACATTTCTGGAACTACTTTAAATTTTTCTATTGTTCTTAAACTGGCAATCCTATATTGTATGTGATAATGCATACAAAATTTCAAAATTTAGAAAACACTGTGAGGTCTTCATAGGTACAAAAATCTGTGATGTTAAGATTTGTATGCAGTTTTGTAGAACACATAAACCTTGTCCTGCTTACTTCCTCATGCAGCATAAATTACAGAGGCTGCTGCACTCTTTCTATGCTGTAGATGCATACGATCTCAGGTGACCTGATAGCAGCCTTGCGGTATCTAAAGGGGAGCTACAGGAAAGAAGGGAACAGACTCTTTATCAGGGTCTGTGGTGACAGAACAAGGGGAAATGGCTACAAGCTTAGCGAGGGTAGGTTTAAGTTAGAAATAAGGAAAAAACCTTTTACAGGGAGGATGGTGAGGTACTGGAACAGGTTGCTTAGTGTTGTGGTTGATGCCCTGTACCTGGAGGCTTTCGAGGTGAGGCTGCTTCCGGCCTTGGGCAACTAGCTGTGATCTAGCTGTGTTGAGTTCATTGCAGGGAGCTGGACTAGAGGCCTTCAGAGGTCCCTCTAACTCTAAGGATTTAATGAATAAAGAAAGAGTCATTGAAGATGAAAATCTGAGGAAAAAAAAATCATCTGAAAAATATATCAGTCTTATTAAAGATCAAGAAGAATCAATTTCAAAATGAAGACAATCAAGGACATAAAAACTTATTCTTTTCTGCTCGATTCTTTATTTGGAATAAGCAATACTTACATTTACTACATCTATTATCCATTTAAAGTAGATGCTAACACAAGGGCTGTTTTTATTTTAATAGTGGCTAATATCTTTAGTATGCTGTTACTGAATTGCAGCTGCTGTTCATATCATATTTTATGTATAGCTGTGGTGGCTTTCTTGCATAATGATTTGATTAGAAATGTTTTAAATGCTAGTGTAAGATGACAGGGTAGAGTAGAAGAGATGTTATGTAATATTTTCCATAATATTATCAATTCTAATTTTTTAGTTCACTGACAGGCTGAAATATTTAGGTTTAAACTTTTCTACCTCTTGTGGCTTGTGTACTGGTTCAGTAAATAAACTCATTAATTGATACTGTTTTGTTACTCGTTACTACTTTTTGTCTCTAAGCACCATTTTCATAGGTTTTAAGGATATCAAATAATTAAAGATACTGTAAAATTCCTCCCTTGAATAGGGAAGGAAAATGAAATCACCCACTTTTCTGAAGAGGAACAGAGGAACTGACACCTATTAATTTTGTTAACTGCTGTTCAGCACACAGCAGCCACAGTGTTATTTGTGATTTCCAAACTCAGTGCACTTAAGAGACAGGTGAAGGACCCAGTATGAGTTTGGGATCAAAGTCTGCTTTGATGTACATCTTGATTTGCTCATGTAATTATTCTTGCGCTACCACAATTGTACACATGCACACATAGATGTTGCTTTATCCATAATTAGAAGAGAACATTTCTCCTACTATTTAATTTTTTTTTTTTAAATCAGTTAACTCTTTGTTGGCAATAAAAGAGCTCCTGATGAACACCACTGACCTGGTGCCAGGGACTTAATTGCACCTATCAGCATTAGTTGCCCTAATGGTCTCTGCCCTAATGGTCTCACCTGAGTTCTTTTTCTCTCCTTGTGGGTCTATCTGAACTTAAGCCAAGATAGCCAGGCCTTGTTTGAGTTATCTGTATTTAGGTCTAGGTCTGTCTTGCTGACTGTATTTCTTAGGAGGGCTCTAGGTCTATGCTATACCCTATTTCTTTCTGTTTCTTACTGAATGCTCTGTGAAGACCACTGTACTGGAAGGCTTTCTTGTTGTATCTGTGGATAGGCACTGTTGTTACTACTTTCCCTTGTGGGCTTAAAGCTCATTAAGGAAGGCTTTGCCTATGGTGGGGTTGTCCTTGTCTCCTGGTTCACTGTGTTTCTTCCAGCAGGTCTGGTCTCCTGTACTTTGTGTGGAAATGTGGTGAATCTTTTCTTCTTTAGTTTGTTTATCAGGCTGAGAAACAGCTAACGTGAAATTCATTTGAAAGAAGAAAGAAGTCTAAGTTAAGCATTAAAGAACAGTGAAGTACACTACAGAACTCTAATTGCCGAACTTGCTTAAACATACTGTGTTTTCTCGCTATACCTTTTGTTATAGTTTCTCCACTGTGCTTCAAGTAGAGTTAACTGTTCAGTAAACGAGCAGGTGTATTTTGTTCCTGTTTGCAAAATTTAGCTTGGGTCTCATTTCAGTCATAGTACTCATGCATGGAGATCTGCAGGGCTTAATTTTGCTTGTATTTTTCTATGCTGATTGATGTACTGGGTAGGCACTGAATTGATTATGTAAGATTTAGCTTGAGTGTGACTTTATCTTTCCTGCATTGTAATTGACCAAATGTTCTTATTAGACAGATATTAAGCTAATTTACCTTAACTGGAAAATAAGCTGCTTGTCTATGAGATTGCTTGCTCTCTACAGCATACACACTTCAGGAGAAACTACTGACATGCTGTAAGCCGTTGCCTTAGTGGTTGTTTTTACATGCTTTCAGAGTATATCCTGACTATGAATTCCTCCATGTCTGGAGCACTTTGTATTCTATCTCATTCTCTTGCTTTTATCCCACTGATCTCCAATATGAGACTGAATATTTAGAATTTCAACAAAATGAAGATTGACATCCTAGTGGCAGACAACTAGTAACATGCCCTTTGATGGTAGTCTATGAAAAGCTTGGCTTATAATCGTACCATAAACTCTGTGACCTTCTGAGGAAGCATTAAAAGCATTTTGCCATGAGTTCTAGTCTTCTGCATATGTTCTCTATTAACGTGTTCACATTTGCAGCACATACAGTGAAGAAAATACTTTAAGAGAGGTCTGTGTTGCCTGTATTCACTACTCTGGTAATTCCACATGGATTTGAATTGAACTGTGCCCCACTGTATCATTTTAATGTAGTGTATATAGAGGACAGCCACTTGCTGGGCAGGACTGTAACTGGCAATACTGTTTCAGCTCTTCCTTCATTGCATTGTGTAAATACAGATTGATAGTGTATGCTTGAAAGATGTTACATTACTGAAAGAGCTTCTGCAGAGACTTGGAACCTTGATGGCTTTTCAGTAGGTTTGTTTTCTCATGCAAGGCAAAGTTTGTAGGAAAACAGTACCTTTTATTAGATGGTCTTGTCCTTCAAGCTAGCTTTTGTCTTTGGTCTAAGAAGTAATTAGTGGGGATCTGTTGGCTGTAAGGGGAGCCAGGTGGGGAAGGAGAAGCCTAAGCAGGGGCTGTTTGGCTGATATGTAGGTAGCAGCAGATGCAGGGCCAGATGGTCTAAGGAGTGGGAAGTGTGACAGCCAGTATGAATTGTTTACTAGTGCTGCCCCTGTGGGAAAAGACAAACCATCTGAGTAGTGAAGTCACATATATGAAAGCATATCAGTTGTTATCCCAGAAAGAAGCTGAGAAGCTTTGGCTTGGCCAGCTTTCTTGGAGATCTACAGTACAGTCTGAAGGAAATGCAGTGACAGCCAGTACCTCCTGTAGCTTCAGTTCTCTCTACTCCTAACAAAGACATTGTGATCACTATCTGGATGAACTCGTGGAAGCTTCCAATGTGTAATTTTGTTCATGTTCAAAAATTTACAACCCTGGCTAATGAGTAAGGTTTGCAAGATGTGCTATTTATGTGAGTTTACTTGCTAGCTTATATCTCTGCGTTCAGATGTGCCCGGAGAATGACTTCTTATAAAGCCAATTTCAATTCTACCACTTGCATCTTATTTTCACAGCTGTTTCTCATTGGAAAATCAAGACATTTTCTCAGCTGTTTATCATCTTTAATTTTTTTTTTAAAGTATATCACATATATGAACTTAGTGATAACTTATTTGTAGAATCTGTGGTGAGATCCTGTGGAGTATCTAGTTCTTTTTTTTGTTTGCGTTTTCCCTTTCTAAATTTTGTTTTGTTTTGTTTCTCATGGCTACAAGTGAAGACAAGGAATTGATGGGGGTAGAAGAGGATGTGAGGATATGGGAAACCTTACCTGAACTCCATTCGAGACACTTAACCCTAAGAACTAATAAAGACTCTAATAAAATTATTTGCAGTGTGGCTAATGTAATGTTACAATTGAAGTAAAGAACTTCATGGTATGTTACTCTCAATGAAATATATTCAAAACATTGAGGGAAGTTCAGTGCTACAAGGAATTAGGGTGGATTGACAGATAGATCTGGTAACATTCCAGATAGTTTATGGTTTAATATCTGTTCTTCCAATTTGGAGTAGGCAAACCTGAATACTGAAGTAGACTTTGAAGAAACATGGATCTTCCATGGATCTGTCTTCCATCCTTCTAAATATAAGTGTATGTATCTGCAGATTTTTCTTCTGCAAATATTTCATTGCGTGAGTCAAGGTTTTTTTTAGTTATTTTACAGGCTCTTTGTGTACAGTTTATTCTTAATGTGAATTTTGCAACGTAAGGATTATTCAGAGAACTTGGTGTGTACTCCAATCTGTCATTTCCTTCTGACCTTTTCCACCTCCATATGATAGTACTGCTGAGTTTCAAATAACTGAAATCATCAAGTCTGATATATTGAAGGTATGCTCTGTTTAAATAATTAATTTAAAAAAACCTGCTTCTAAGTTGCTTTTTCTGCTTTGTATACGTCTGTATTTGTATAGTAAATATTGTGCGAAGATTCAGTTCTCTCTTGAAATGACAGATGCAGACATATATGGGAACTATTGAATCATGGCCTGAACCTCTGATTGACCATCTGAGGTGAGTGCTGAGTCACCTGCAAGGACACAGGTGAACACAATTTCACCTGAGTGACTGGAAGGGGTGTAGCCTGGCTCCACCTCTCCTAGACCCCATTTAAGGGCTGACTCCCAAGGAGGAAGGATCTCTTTCTGGAGATCACTTCTCTCGGAGCCCTTCTGTGAGCCCCAGACACAGGTAAGATCTTTATTTCATTACTTCTTTGTAACGTGATAATCTCTCTGGTCTGATACCTGTATACTTATTTACCTTACAAACTGTATACCTGTTTGTCACACAAGATACCAGCAGAGGAAAGATGATATGATGCTGCAGGAAGCCATGTAAGTGGACAAAAACATTGAGGCAATAGTTTCTGTAGTAATAACTTCCAGCAGTTTGCAAGTAGAGCTTTCTCTAATAGAAATACTTAGGCAGCAGTTCATGCACCTGCTTAGTAGGGGTAGTATGAGTTTATGGTGTTATGAGTTTTGGTGGAACACTTGCAGTCATCTGATGCTTGGACCGTACTTGCACAAGATACAGAGTAAGATTAAATTTCTGATAATTCTTCTAGAGAAGTTGTCTGTATTCATGAGCTTAGTTCATGCTATAGTTCTGCTCTGATAAATATATTCCCCTCATTGGCTTGCATTTGTAAGGGGTGCGTGAGTCCATGCATCCAAACTACCTGACTGACTTAGTGTGGTCATCCATAGTAGGTTATTCCTTCCCTCCTCCTGAGAAACTTCTGTTTCATGGAAGAACAGACCCAGTGAGAGGAAACTACCTCATTTGACAAACCACTTATGTGTAGCATGTCATGGAGCTGCAATGATATGCTATGAGAACAGGTCTGAGTATGGTACCTGGTCCAGAAAAATCAAGGTCCCAGCTGTTTTGGGTTTGTGTGTGTTTTTGTTTTTTTGCAATAGTGAATGTGTTTCTGCAATAGAGGCTGTTCCTTCTTTCCTGCCTTGAAGCAGCTCCCAGCACAGCGTTCTGATTTCACAAGTGGGAAAGGCTGACATGATAAGGTTAAGATGTTTTAAAAGTCCAATGTTGTTTAATGCTGTAGGTATGTTCTTAAAATAAATAAATAAATACAATAAAATATTGTCTTCACAAAAGAAATGAATTGTTAATGTTATCCTAGGGGTTGCTGAATACTTCTCCAGGGTGTTGTGAGATACAGTTATCCTGTCTGGGACATAAATGTCTTTACAATAACAATATGGGCCATGTAGCTCTCATCTGCTTCTGGAGGTAATAAGAATCAGTAAAATAGACTGTTTATCATGAAGGAATTCAATGCTGTTTACTGTAGCATATGAATAATTTATAGAGGCATGAGTTGTACATGTGATTTATTGTAATAAAATCAGTGTGAATGGGCTAGAAAGGAAACATGCTTGACAGAACTATACATTTCAGAATGCCCACAATATATATTTAAAATATATTTAAATGGATGTTAGGTTATTTCAGTGAACTTTATTACTAGAACTTGTAACTTTTTAAAGAGTCTTTTTTTTTTGGCTACTTCAGTGATGCATTAGGCAATTCACGGTCCAAATATTTAAGGTTTTTCTTACAAATGTGATAATTTAAAAGCACTTCAGAGTAGAAAGTGTTCAACACTAACTTGGCAAAATAAGGCCTTTGCAAGCGTTTTTTTTTTTTTGTCTTTAGTTGTAGTCAAAAACTTCAGATGTATTTTTTCCCCCTACTTTGACTTCAGAAATTGTATTGAGACAGACATGTTGTGACTTAGGTTTATAATGGGTCCTTCTAATATGTCTAACCTATATTTTCAATTTTCCAAAGGAAATTGTATAAATCAGGTTTCTTTTGACCAATGAATTTGGTGTTCAGCTAGTTATGAAACTAATTATTAGGACTATAAAAAGCTTTTTGTTAATTTCTGAATTCTGGTTCACTCAACATTTTAAGCAATTCTTGCTAATAGCTTTTGGTCAGTCAAATATATTCCATTTGAATTTTGAAATAAGAAATTATGAAATTGACATTCAAGGCAATTATCATGGAATGTGTTTAGTTAAAGGTAATTATAGCTTGGGGTTGTCTCTCCAGGTAGTTATTAACTAATTATATGAACTGGTTCTCTAGGAAAATTCTCAAAAATTGCATTTTTCTGAATCTTAAAATAATTACCTCTATGTAGGCCTTGCCTACTAGGAGATGATTGGTCATTAATCTTCTTGCAAAAATCAATTAATTTTAATCATATTTTAACAGTATTAAATATTGTTTCCTCAGAGTACCTTACAGTCTTTTGCAGCAGTTCTCTTGCGTAGGAGGTTGATTACAACTGGAAAAAATGAAGTTTGGGGCATGACATGAGAAGACATGACGGCAAAAGTATGTGAGAGCTAAATTTGAAGCATAGGTTTCATTCCAACTTAACAGCAAAAGTGGTATGTTCTACCATAGAAGTTCTGTTGATAACTTTGAGCTCTTAGTTTTAGCTAGTCTCTAGAATAAAATAGTAAATATTATTCCTGCAAAGAACCTACTTTGTATTTTAGCAGATGTTTTTTCTTCTCTACCCCAGATATCTCAGCAATAATTCTGGATATATCCATCTGCTTTGTTAAAAACAAAAACTTGAGCTAAATAAAGTAACTATACTTATGACTGAATGCATTTCTGGAAATAAGCAATTACATTATGTGAACTATCATATGATACTAGAAACAACTATCATGTGAGAATAGTAGTCCAATGTTTATTAAAAAAAAAAAAACAACAAAAAAAAAGAACTTGAAGAACATAAGTTCCTTAAGATAAGCTTTTTTGGTAGGAATGCCTCACTGGCACGTGAAGTAGCTAGACAGCCTAAATAGCAGGGAAGTACTTGCCAAATCAGGTAGTCATAGTCAGAAAAGCATTTGCTACAGTTAATCAGGCAGATGATTACATCAACCTGCCCTACATATACCCTTCTTAAAATTCAAACTTTTCTGCTGGGAAAAAAAAAAAAAAATAGTAAGTTTTGTGGAAGGCTACATTTAAGTGATAAATTGTCTGGAATTAATATTTTGATGAACCTAATGGAAGCTGATTATGGCATGTGATTCACATGAAACTCCATCCCAATTCTGTCAAAAATGTGGGAATCTAATTTTTGAGTGCTTTCTGGTGTCAGAGGTGCTTTTAATCTACAGTTGTATTTCTTTTCCACCTATTATTTGGAGTCTGTTGTGGGATGGGATGACAGTAAATGACTTTAAGATCCATGATACATTTCTGTGGAAGCTAAAGAAATTGGCAGAAGTTAACCATCTATTTCTGTATATCAACACTGTCTTAGATATTATCAAGAAATTCTTTACTGTGAGGGTGGTGAGACACTGGAAGAGGTTGCCCAGTGAGGTTGTGGATGCCCCCTCCCTGGAGGCATTCAAGGCCAGGCTGGATGGGGCTTTCAGAACCTGGTCTAGAGGGAGGTGTCCCTGCCTATAGCAGTGGGTTGGAACTTGGTGATCTTAAAGGTCCCTTCCAACCCAAACCATTCTGTGGTAAGACTCTATGAACCTGCCTTCAGAAATTAATATTATTGCTTTGTTACTGTTGTTGCTTTACAATGTTATACCAAGACTGTTTGTGTTGACTCCCATTTCACATTTGGCCAATGTTTCTGAAACTTATGAAACTACCATTAAGAACCATTTGCTGTTCAAAACTCAAATTCATGAACAACATGGGGCTCCTACTGATTTAGAAATAGAGGTCAACTTTCTAGCAGAAACATGACATGATTTCAAACTTCATCTTCTCAATGTGTAAGAACATAAGAAAGTTCACTCGTGCAGATTTACGGAAAACAGAGTGGTCTATATATTTCTTAGAGTTGCTCATCCTTTGTGGAGACTGTAGTTATGAGTGAAGGCCGAGTAGGAAAGCCAATAGCCAAATGGGTTTCCTGGTAATTTGGCTGTCTTTCCTTGCAACTAATCTTACAGACAGTTCTGGATTTTTAAGGCCTTCTCCAAGACATTTGTGAGCTGGTATATGGCATGATAAATATTTAGATTTTTATTCCTAACTAGGATTTCCAAAATATCAAAGTTCTTGGTAAAACTAAATTTCTGGTATCTGTCCTATTTTACCCTTAATTCTTTCTGAAATAGTGAAGTTTCAAATTATGAACAGTATGGATATATTATGTTATTTATTGTGAACTAGGTTATTTATGTTGGTGATTGCAACAATTTTTTTGAAGAAACACTTAGAAAATTTATATATATTTAGCTAAAATACAGACAGAGGTAAGATTATTCAGATAGTAATGTATGTTGTAGTAAAGATTACACAGGATAGAAGTGCTTTCTTGTTCTGTAAATTCTTTTGGACAGTAGATCTGCTTTCATTAGAACATTGGCCATTGCTAGCTAGTATGTGTAAACCAACATAAGCATTTTCCCTTCGTTAAAAGAACTGAGAAGCTTCTACGTATTCAGTTTAATGAATTGTAAAAGCTTATATCTGAATCATATCCCCAAACCAATAATTGCTTACAGAAGAAGTTGGGCAGTGACGTATGGAAGCCAAAGGATAGTTAACCCCTGAAGAACTTTCAAGCTGAAACAGCCATGACATTAGTGGGGTGAAAAAAATTAAAAGCTCATGAAAATGGGAGAGGTAAGTTGATAATATCACGTGGTCACTTGGGAAGGCTGTGCCCATAACCAAGTTAGTTTTTGTTCTACCTCTGTATCTTGAGACGTTTGAGGGCTTAGTGAGCATGAACTTCATATGAACTCTGGTTTCCTTAGGTGCCCAGTGGCTGAGCCATAGGGCTCTCAAGCTGCATTATAATTAAGACGACAGCATATATTTGTATGTCAGGAAACATCATTTAAATTTTTTTCCATTGCATTTTCATCTGTAAGAAACTTATAAAGAGACATTCCCTCAGGTCTAGAATAGCCATTGTGAATGGGTGCTTATAAAACAAAACAAAAAAAACCCACAAACTTGAACAAATACATACTTCAGATTTTTGTCTTTGCTTGTATGGAGAACTCCAGAAAAATTGATTTTAAAAAATGAGGATCACTTCATTTTCTTTGCTTATGCTTTAATTTCCATGTCTCTGTGAATGGGAAGAAGGGTTTCAGTATGATTACCTTTCCAGGTATGTGGACTCAGACTTCCTGAAAGACATTTTCCCAGTAGATATTGCTAAACAGGATTCAGTCTTGAAGGGGGGGGGGGG
>PPHD01013283.1:941-17440 GCA_002909625.1 Bambusicola thoracicus | reverse complement strand
AAAAAAAAAAAATAAACTGTAAAAAAAAAAAGTATTTACATTCTTTTTATACCTGGGTCAGCTCCCTGTGCTGCTTCACAGCCCGGTCCCACAAATGGCGGTGTTGGCATGGCCAGAGGGGGAAGGAGAGCAGCAGAGATTAGGGGATGCTGGTGCCAAGGACAACATGTGTGTGGGGAGCAGCTCTGCTCTGCTTTCCCTTGACTCCAAATGTGACCAGTGCTACGAAAGGGAATCTTTCTCTTCCTCTCCAACACGCAGTGAGCGCCGGCAGTAATGCAGAACTGATAAACACCCCAAAGCACTTCATCGAGGCTTGTCCAGAGGAAGTGTAGGTACCCTTATTAGCATGCAAATCACATTCTCCCTCTATTACGCTGTCTCTGCATCCCTCCAGAGCAGCTCAATGGCAGCAGGCACGAACTAATTAAATTCCTTTATTCATACCTCATGCAGAAGTGTGGGGCTGGAGGCAGTAATGCCAGTGGGCACACACCCATCCCTCTGTTTCCAGCTCTTGGGATGCCTCATTAGGGAAGGGATAAATCGCTCGCACCAAGCCGGGGGCATCAGGTTCTGTCAGCATGAATCTCATTAGGGGTTCCAAGGGCTTTCATCCTGGAAGTTCTTAACGTTCAGAGCTGTGGTTCAGCCTGCAGTGGGTACCTTTCATCAGTGATTCCTCACCTGAAGCTCTCTGGTAATGCGGCTCCTTTAAATGAAATCCCAAACGCCCAGCCTGGCTGCAACAGCAGCATTCCCTCGAGTTAATGACTTTAATTGCTGTAAAATTACCAGATAGCACATCTGTAATTTTCATCTCCTGATCCACAAAGCACGTTTTCCCTTTGGTGTTTTTAAAGAAGGTAAATGAGCCTTTGGTTTCCGTGCCAGTTCTTCTGGGATCCTTGGAGAGAACGTTCCCATAAAAGCCCCGCTGTGGCTCTGAGGTTCCTTTTTTCCTTACTGAAAATGTCATCCTTTGTATTCATGCAAAGTATTTGCAAGCAGAGGAAGGATCCGTCGTGATCCATCCCAGCAAACCAACCAGGTTAGAAAGGTTTCTTTGCTTGCCTGGATGGCCGTACAAAGGTTATGCACAATGCAAACCTTAAAGCGCTGGGGAAATTGCAGATTATTGCAAGCCTCAGTTTTCCTATTTGCTCTTTTTTCCTTTTGGGGGGGGATTATTTTTAAGTGCAAGGTGTTCCTATCGAGCTACCGCAGGAATAATCTGCATGGAAAAAGCTCAGAGGCTTTCCCAAATCGGAAGCAATTTAGATTGCAGATTAATGCCTGTGACAATGGAAATACGTGCAGTCTTTTCCTGAGACGGAGCCCCAAGCATGGCTCACTCTTATCTGTGGTGCACAAACTCAATCATGCTGCACAACCCAAAGGCAGAAATCCCACACGTGGCGTTGCACGCCCAGATGTGCTGTGCTTCTGAAGGTGAGGATTGCTGATACTGATGGTGGCTGATGAGAGGGCAGCACTGTGTTTTCATGTGTCTCCTCTAAACTGACTCTTAGAAGCCGGTTCACCTGAGGCTGATTCCTGCAGAGGACACAGCTGTGGCTCATGGCCCACTTGGAGATGAAAGCCCTTGGGCAGTTGCAGAGAACCAAATGATCTCGGAGCTGCAGCAGGGTGTAGCCCAGTGGTTGCCCTGTAGGAGCTACAGGTGTGAGATGAGCTCTCCTCAGCCTCGCAGCTCTGATGCTCAGGCAGCTTCTCCCTGTCCTCCTTTATTGAAGAAGGAACACCGAGTGCACCTTGACACCCCAGCGTTCTCCATCCCCATCCCACCCATGGAAATGGATCACAGGGCTCATCCTCCTGGCAGCAAAGTGCCAATTACAGAGGATTGGAGATCTGAATCCTCTCTTGGGACGTATAAATCCTCCATTCTGGCAGGGAGAGGAGCTCTGCAACAGAAAAACTATGGGCTATGTGGACATCTGGGATGGAGGTATGTTGTGCAAGTGGTGAGCCCACACCTGGAGCACCGATACCGCTCTGCTGTGGGTGGCTTCAGTTTGCAAAGGGGTCCTCTGCTGTCACTGCCCTGTGTGTGGGATGGTCCCGGCTTCCAGTGGACTGCAGAACTGCAGCCTTGGGCTGTCTGTCTTTGCAGGTCCCCATGCAAGCAAAAGACAAACTCTGTGAGAGCCTCCAGGTTTACATGGCTAAGGACACAGATCTGAGCAGTTCGTATTGCATCCAGCAGAAGGGCACTGGTGTGGAGTCTGGGCAGCAGTGGGAGGAGATGGCTCGTTCAGGGCAGGTGGGCTCTCTGCAGTGCCTTTCCTGCACTCCAGTTTTCTCTCACACCAGTGGTTTTAGTTCCTGAAGACTTAAAACGTTGCTGAGGACTGTGCAATGCTCCTCACTTTGCATTGCATGAGGGCCCTCCGCATTCCTCACCTGTTCCGCTCACTGATAAGGTTAACAGGGGAAGGAACGTGCTGCCAAACTCATTTTAACAGATGAGGGCTGTTTGCACCCAGCTGTTGGGCCGATGGCTTTCCTGACTTAGGAAATGCAGAACGGGAAACATTAGCACGAGGGGGAAGATGAAAGAGAAGAGGCTGCAAAGTGCAGCCCTGCAAATTTCTCTTGCACTCAGTCAAGCTACAGAATAATCAGATTAAGCCATAAGTGTATAAATGGGGTTGGAGTATGTTTGCTCTGCTGACTCGGTGGTGCATGCAGGGCACTCCGAGTGCTGTAACTGTAGCCCTGGAGGTATTAGTCACGCTGGGAGGGCTTCAGTGAATGTAAGAGGGCTTCATCTGGACAGTTACCAAGGCAACTCTCGCTAATATTTCATCACAGTGCTTTCACCCTCTCCAAGTCCCACGGATTAGGAGTGGGAATCTCGGAGAGAAGAGTTTATTGTCAATATTGTGCTTGGACTGAGTGTATCTCTCCCCCTCCTCCCCTTCAAAAAACGCAAGCGTCCTCCATGGGCAGAACCCACAATGAGCAGCTGGAGCTGAGCTCTGCCATTCAGCACTGCCTTACGCCCTATGGAAGGTCTTGGGTAGTAACCAATCTTCTTTCCAGCTCTGAAATAAGCGGAGATGCAGCATGAGCCCATCTCCATCCGCACTGAGACGACGCTCAGACCCCACAGGGTTATACCAAACTCATCACACCGGTGCCACTCACTGGGATGGGCCATTCTACTGCCCGGGGTCAGGGAATGATGTTATTTCCCACATTCAAAAACTGCTTTGTAAGGAATGAGGACAGAAATCCTTCATTTCTAATTATTTCTTCTTTCAGACTTTGCATCTAACTTCTTTAGCAGCTGGCACTGTTTATAAGACCCACTGCTCTCATTTCATCTGGGAAAACACATGCAGTGCAATTAGAAAAGCTGCTGGGGAGGAGCAAATAGCAGAGCCTTATAGCCAGGATGTGGCTTCTCTGCTCCCTTCAGTTCCTTCTCGTGGGTGAATTTGGTGCTTGGGATCTGTTGCTTGTTCCTAACTTTCATTAACCAATTATTTCTCATTGAAGAAATGGGACTTTATAGGAAAATGACAGTACTGTGATCCAGAATGGCAGAGAAAGTCTCTTCGTCATGTCTGTGTACTGGAACATGATAGCAGTGGGGCTTCAAGGCACGATTCAGGCCTCCTCGTGGTGCAGGTATGTTTGCGTGAGCGCTGTGTTCCCTGCAGTGTGTTTGGGAGCACTGATGGAGTCAGGGCATCCCCTGGTCTGAGCACACCCGCAGCTTTCAGACTGGATGGATGGATGCACAGCTCAGCAGAGGCAGTGCAGCAATCACTGCTGTCTTGCTTTGCAGGTCCTGATTAATTCTTTCTTCTGCAGTGTTAGCTGCTGACTTTAGGACCTGTTGTTTTCAGAGTTATTTGTGACACCAGCAGCTCTCTGGAAGGGAAATATAGTGGGTTGCACTCAAGCAGTCCTTACTGCTGTAAATCACTCCTCCCTTTCCAGTGAGAAAAATGTGTCTATGTGCACCAGCAGTGCTAACGGCTCTTCCTGAAATCCCTCCAGATCCTCACCCCTGGGAATCACCACCTACAGCTTGCAGAGTGAGGTGTGATGCAGTGTATCTGAGGGGCAGCAAGGCACAGCCGTGACCTCGTGCCTGCAGAATATGCACACACAGCCGCAGGGTACAGGAACAAACCCAGGAGGACGAACCTGCAGTCGTTCCAAGAAGTTGGAGTGACATAATAGGACAAATCCTATTCCCTGAGTCGGGCTGGAGCCGGGCTCCAGTTAGCAGTGCTGGATGTGTCCCTCCTCTGGGCGTGCTCTCTGCCTGCACCCTGCTGCCCTCTCACACATGAGTGCACACATCAGCACTGCCCTGGTTTCCATCCTGAGTGCATTCGCTCACCCCCCGCTCCCTCCATGGCTGCAGTGTGACACAGCTCCATGTCCTCCTGGAGGGATCTGCCCATGCTGCTGGCCGAGCTGCTGACACCGTGGGGTCCTCCTCAGCCCTTGGGCTGCAGGGAAAGCTATGGCTTACATCTGAGCGTGATGCGGCCATTAACGTAAAAGCAGCTGTGTTCTTGTTTGATCTGTGCAAAGAAAAACACGTTGCTGATAGTGACCGAGTCTGGAGCATGCCCAGGGGACAGAGCATGTGTGTGTGTTCAGTGCTCTCCGAAGCAACACAGAGCTCAGGCTGCTAAAGAAAAAGCGTTTGGGTCCTTGCCAGCTAGACAGGCAGCATGAATGGAACACCTGTTCTGGCTTTGGAGGGTTTGGAACCATCCGACAGCAGGAAAGGTACAGGATGACCTGAACGTGGATTGAATTCTCTGGTGTAGAGTAACACGTCCTGCTGGGCCGTGGGACTGCGTGATCTCTTGTGGAGGTGTCCCTGCAGACAGAAGGCAGATGTGCTGTTGGTATCTAAACAGTGCTGCCCGGGCACAGCAAACCCAGCAGCCATGCATGGGCCAGAGCAGGCCTTTCCAAACCTGAATAGGTGTGAAACGGGGGACACTATAAAGGAAGTACAGACAAGGTACATAGAAGTGATTCTACAAAGGGAAAATAATAACTATTAATTTCAGATGTGTCCTAATCTATTCTTGCTAATGCTTATATGGAGCTGGTAGGGTTTGGGGTTCTGCGCTTTGCCTGATGTAGTTTAGTTCTGAGAAGATCCGAAGGACACTGCCTTTCCTGGAGCTGCTCCGTGCTGCTGCACCCCACCGCTCTGCTTTGGTCTGAACCATTTTTAGCTTGATGTCTTCTAAAACACTGCAAAAACTGAAAGCAGAGCCGTGCTTGAAGCTGACTGCTGAGCACTGGAGGTGACGGCTGCACCAGTGTGACCATCCCTCCCCTCTGTGCACTCTGAGGAACAAAGCTGAGCAAGGCAAGCAGTCCCTGGGCAAACCCCTCGTGCCTTCCAGAGAACTCCTTAGTCGTTTCCCACTGCAGGTGCCAGCAGTGCCCTGTCCCCACATGCAGGAGGCTTCACTGCTGTGATTGAGCCGTCAGTGCGAAGCACAAACAGGGAGATGTACTCTGAGTCTCCGTGCTGTTTGCAGAGCTGTCTGTGTGTGCACGGGGTCTGTGCACACACAGCACACGCACTCCTGCCTGAGAGACAGGAGACCTGAAACCCGCTTGTGGTTTTGTTCTGCTCTGTATTATTTTGCAGTCCCCTCAGGTACAGCCTGCAAAGCGTGTGCAATTGTAAAGCTGGAGGTGAAGGCTGCTGTTTGTTCCTGCAGCTTCTGTTGGGTCCATTCCAGCTCAGGTGGGATCGATTCTGAGCGCCCAGGAGCTGCTCTCGTGCCCTGCCCCGTGTCAGGAAGCGTGCACGGAAATGGCGATCTCAGCGCAGTGCTCTTAGGTCAGCACAGAGGAAACACATTCCTTCACACTGCTTGCAGCAGAGCAGCAGAAAAGTAATTAAATCTTCCTTAAGATAACGAGTCCCTGACCCCACAGAATGCATGGTACAGAAACCATATGCTCTGCTGTTTCTCTTGGCTCAGACACTGACAGCTCTGAACGCAGAGGTACCTTGCTGGGAAGCACCACAAGTAAAGCACAGCTCCTCTTCCATTGGACATGTGTTGTTTTTTCCCAGAGCGAAGAACACCTTATTTCATTTCTCTGTGTAATAAACAATACAAAGCCAGGTAACTTCTTGGTATTACTGCTGAATTACTCAGCAGGCTTCCACTTCATGGCACGCTTCTCTGCATTTCTGCCACAGGTAAAGAGGGGCTGTGGGTATGGGAAATGCGTTGGTTGCAATTTGCTGAGTCTTTGCTCAGGTTTAAGCGTTGGGTTCCCTAATTGAGGTGAGATTCAGGGAGAAAAAGCCCGCTGTGTTTCCAAGGGAGGCTTCTGGCAAGCTCCTCGTGGGCCTGCAAACAGCAGGGAGGCAAAAATAAAGGCTTCAACAGAGCTTGGATGCTGCAGCGGCTGAGGCAGTATCTGAGCAGCATCACCAGAGGCCGAATTGCTCCCGTTCTTTCTACATTCGCTGGTAGTGGGCCGGATTGGAATGGAAAAGCCTTTTCTGCTTCAGCACCCCCAGTCTGAGTGTGTGACTGTGGGCAGCAGCTCTGCAGAGCCCAGCGCAGGAGCATCGCTGCCAGCCCTGCAGCCCCAGAGCTCTCTCAGCTCTCCGCTCCCAGCGGCTGCGCAGCGCCGGGGCTGTGGGGCAACCTTTGGTTCTGCTCCTGGTGTGGCTGAATCCGTGCCACAGAGCCCACGTGCTCACAGTGATCTCGCTCTGGATGGAAGGTTCGCTTTCCTTAATTGCATTTTGGAAGGGTGATTAATTATGTGCCACGGCGTTACCACTAGAGGGATTACGGATATTAGAGCGGTCCCGGTGCTTTGCTTTGAAACTCTCTCGTGGGGGTGGGAGAAACCGATTTCCCTAATCTGTCCTGCTTTCCTGGTTAACTCCTCTGGTGTTTTCACAGATGCCATGGGGTATAAGCAGCTAATTAATCTGGCATTTGATAAAGTAGAAGGAAGTTTAACTCCAGCTCAGAGAAGTGCTGGTTTCCTGTTCATAACCATGTTGGTTAACGATTACTGCGCTCAGAGGCGGTCGCTCCACTGAAACCAAAGCAAGCTGCCCATTGCAACGTGCACTTTAAAGGGCAGAGACTGCCCATGCTTTCTAAAAGAATTTATTTTCAAGGGTTCTGATTAGCCTTCTAATCGTGTATTCATCTGCTGCAAATGAAGGCCTTGCATGAAGCGGGGGGGAAATCTCCCAAGAGACAGACAGCATTAAGGGGTTAAAGGCGCCTGGATGCCGGTGGGGAGCCTTCCTGCCCCAATGGCTGTGCTCATTGCCTCATGCCACGCTGTGTGCACCGCTATGACACCGGGGCCACCGCGTGCTATGGCGGCACAGCTGGCACAGCTGGATGTGGGCTGCAGCCCCGCACCTCCTGAGCTGCTGCTGGCAGTCCGGTTCCTGCAATCACCGCGTGTTCATCCATGAGCTGCCTTCCGCCGGCAGTACAGGAGGTGCTGGCAGTGCTCCTGTCCTTATGAGCCACAGGGACACCAGGGACGTCGGGAGCAGAGCGATGGGGAAGGGTGGGTCCGCACTGCTCCTTTCCCCTTGGCTAAGAAGGCAGAGCCGGTCCCCGTGGGGCCTGCCTGCCTTTGGGGCAAAGAAGGGCGATTTTTCACTGTCCAAATTAAATCAACAGCAAACTTCGAAGAGAGTGAATGAGACTTGGGGGCCTTTTAACGTTCTGTTAATTAGTAATAGAGCTTTTCCCGGAGATAAACCAATCCATTGGTTAATGGAGTTTATTAATGCACTACAACACCGGCGAGCAGGAGGAGGGCAGCGCAGCCCCGCGGCTACAATAGACACATTGTTTCCGCGAAGATCCTGTCCCTTTCATTCTTTTCTTTCTCCTTCTCGTCTTAGGGGAAAAAAAAAAAAAGAAACAAAAATAGGAAGAAAATAAAAATCCCTTCACCCCATTTAGCCTTTCCTCCCCACGCTTCGGAGCGGTTAGCAGGGCGAGGCCGGCTCCGGGTCTGGGGAGGGGGGAACGGACGGCACCGGGGCCCCCGGAGGCGGTGCGGGGCGGGCGCGGGCGGCCCCTCCCCGCCGCTGGGGCTGAAGTAGCGCGGGCGCGGCGGCGCGGAGCGCAGTGCGGGACGGGAGCGGGGAGAGACGCCGCTGCCGCCCCCCCGCGCTGCGAGGGCGGCTCGGGGAAGATGGCGAGGGCTGCGGAGCGGGAGCTGCGGCTCCTGGTGCTGCTGCTGGGACTCGGAGCGGGGCTGCCCGCCGCCGCTCGCCCGCCCGCCTCCTTCCCCGGCGACGTGAACGGGCACAGCCTCCACCCGCCCTACTTCAACCTGGCCGAGGGCACCCGCATCTCCGCCTCCGCCACCTGCGGCGAGGAAACGACGGGGACGTCCGGCAGCCGCCGCGCCGTGGAGGATCTGTACTGCAAGCTGGTGGGGGGGCCGCTGGCGGGGGGGGACCCCAACCAGACCATCCAGGTAGGGGCCGAGGCTGGGGATGGTCGGGGGTGCTGAGGGCGGGATCCCCCAAGCGTCCCCTCCGTGCCGGTTCTGTGCTCCGTGCCCCCCCGGAGCCGCCCACGTGCTCCCCGCTTCCAGGCTCGCTGAGGGCTGCGCACGTGAAGCGCGGCTCGCCGAGTTCCCATGGCGTTATTTATAAAGGGCTCGGAGCTTCGCGTTGCTGCGATGCCGCGCGAGGCTCCGCGGCCCCTCTGCCTGCACGAGAATCGCTGGGGCGCGCGTGGGGGCGGTTGGCCTCGTGGGTCCGAGCTCCGTTCCTTGGGGTCGGTGTGCGATTGCGACGAGCAGAAGATAAAGAAGAAGAGTTTATCGGGTGACTGATCTCAGGGGTCCCATTTTAAGCAGAGCAGGGCGAGCTTGCAGCCGGGAACGGGGAGGGCAAAAGTTGCCGTACGGCTCTGGTCCTCTTGAAAAGAAAGTAGAACTGTAAACCAGATGTAGACCACGAGCTGAAGCTGCGGGAACTCCGGACCCTTGGAAAAGCTGCCGAGCCCCCACGTGCAGCCAGCAGCCCTGCTGCGCGTTGCTGTGAGGCTCCCCGTGCCCGGCACCTGTTGCAGTGCAGCAGCACGATGGGGTGGTGATGAAGTGCGGGGGAGATCTGCCGGCTCCTCGAGCAGAGCCTTTCTTGGCCTTTTGTTAGGGCTGCCTTTGTTGTGGGATGAGCTTTTGAAGCATTTTTCTCATTCTGGCCGCATTCTCCCGACTCGGTGCTCTGCTAGGAATTTTCCTGCCCTTGTGTTTACAACGGGAGATTTTGTCCCCTTTGTCATAGAAATTGCTGAAGATGTTACAGGAAGGCAATGCTGGCATAGTCTCCTCTGAGCTCTGCTGCTTTTTAAAGTGATCTGTTTCATTCTGCTGCACTGTAAAATAGTGCAGCTCGAGTCCTATTGGGAGACAGTAGGGACCTAAGTGAGATAGCTGTGCCTATACACCGTGCACGTGAGTTTTCATACTGGGAGGCAGTAAGGAAAGGTGAAGAGTAACTGCTGCTATGTGTAATTGAAAAAGAAGTGAATAATGTGCCAAGCAAAACTAGGAGGATAGGATAAAGCTGGTAGATGTGAGCCTGCGTTTATTGCTTTGCTGCTGTCCATCTGTGCTGCAGCCACGTTAGCTGCCCAGCGTGGCACTGGGGATGGATGCTGATGCTGGGATACAGCACATGCATTATGACTCACGGGGGGCTGCAGCTCTTCCTGAGCACAGCCCATCCCTGGTACCCTGGGGGTCACGTCCTCCTGCCTTCCCCCACCCAATGGAGCTCCTTAACCACAGATCTGTGCCACCCACCTCTCCTGTCCCCAGCGCAGCTCTGCACGAGTCCCTTTGATGCAATGCTGCTCCCCAGGCTGCGGCTCTGGTTGGGCTGAGGGCTTTAGGAAAATCCCTTTGTGTCAGCTTTCTGTGACTGCAGGTAGTACCTGGCAGGGAGGGGAGGAAGCAGGCAGCTGGAGCAGAGGTCAGAGCTCCTCATTCATCCCTCTTAGGGAGCTCAGCACCTCTTGCTGACCAAAGCAATGGGGGAGTGGGAGGGAAGTGTTCTATTTAGGCAGGCTGAGGTGACAGTAATGAGCTCTGTGTGCATGTCCTCAGTGCTTGCTTGTCCCATGATTCCCTTCCCTTACCCACCTGCCTTGCTCTACTGTCTGGTCATGGTGTGGTTGTGATTAAAAATGGACTCTCCATCAGGAAGAATCCCTCCTGGGGACACCCCAAGGGTCTGCCTGTTATTGTAGAGAAGGGACATTTGCTTGACTGAGGACCCAGTGTAGCATTAATGCAACCATCAGTTCAGTCCATCCTGTGTTCTGCTTGTTGACAATTAGCATCGTAGTAGACTTCCAGGAAAGAGATTTCATTGACTTGAAAGCCTAATATTCTAAAAATGTCAATAATCATTACACTTCCTAAAGTAATGCTGCCCTAAAGACACTTGCAGTGTTTTTGGCACAGCTTGTGGGAAGGCTCTGAACCTTTTCAAGGAGTTTCCTTTGCTTTATTCAGGGCTTTTTGGCAGAAGACAACAGCTCTGACTGCAGGAGGCTTTTCAGGCTGTGAGGATGTGATGCAGAGCACTGCTGAGGTGTGCTGAGAGGAACTGCATGGAGCTTTGTTCCTCTCATCCCACTCACTGATCAGCACGGGCAGTCCCACCTTAATGCAGAGTGCCTCTGACTGATCTATTGAAGATGAGACAAAGGGGAGATATTATAGGCTTGTTATCCCCATGGAGCTTTGCTGAGGGTGCCTGTAAGCTGTCTGTTCCAGGGCAGAGGGAGTTCTGCAGAGGCACTGCTTCCAGCAAATGAGGTTTGTAGGTGGTGGCTTGGTTTCAGATGGGTAGCACAGCAGTAAGGGCAGTTACTAGCATTAATTGAGGCAATAACATACCTTAAAACTTAAAAACTTTGCTCATTTAAATCAGTATTTCTGCCTTCCTTTGCAACTCATCTTCCCTGAAATGCTGCTGCTGCAAAGCGCTCCTTTGCTTCTTGAGTCGCACCATGGAGCTGCACCTGCCTGAGCAGCTCAGTGCTTATGGGAGGTCCTATCCAGGTGTTACAACAGCTGAGGTCTGGATCTGCTCAGTACCAGACCTGCTCAGTACTCAGGTGGCTCCTGGTGGCAGTGCTCCTGGCCATGCTGTGCTCACCCATAGGATATGGCTGTCTGGCCCCATGTTTGTGCATCCCATGCACAGCAGAGGGAGATGGTTCAGCCCTGCGTTCTCTGCAGGTTGGAAGCTGGCTGCTGTGGAACCTCTGAGAGTCTCTTCTGTGTCTGTGTGTGAAGGGACTTGAGATTTTTGGTCTAACTGCATCTGGGTAATTGCCCATGAAAGAGACATCAGATGAGACAACACCTGCCTGGCTGTGTGAGCTGTGTTGCTTGGCTGTGAGGATAGCCCTGGGAGCAGCTTGTGAACATACACTTTTATCTGGAATAGCACCTCCTGCTTCCCATTTCCTGCCCCATGTCCCTGCCCCAGCAGTCCTGTGATCACATCCCTGTGGTTTTGGGATGAGGCTGGGGCAGGGCAGGGCTGTACCCCAGCACAAAGCTCTCCTGGGGGCAAGCAGTGCCTGCAGAGCACCAGGCAGCCTTTGTGTGCAGGGGATATAGCTCCTACTGATGTGAGGAGATCAGGCTTTGCAGGGCTCTGGAAGCTGCCCTTTATTCAGATGTCCCTCCTTATCTCCCTGCAGTTACAGTTTGCTTTGATAGTGGGCTGTTTATACCCTCTGAGCTGCCTTGCATCCTCCCTGCATTGCTGGAGCTCCTTCTCACACATACCTTGGTGATGTCGGTGCCCCTCCTGCTCCAGGAGCCAGCTGTCTCCCCTGAGCCCGCAGCTCACAATTGCTTTTTAATTAAAATCCTCTGCTGATGTCAGACCCTCTCATCTCCCCATAGAGACCCGGCGTGCTGTGCAGGAGCGTGAGCTGCTTTCAAGTACAAATAGCTAGGAATGATTCACATGAGGATTAAGCCTGGTTCTAACAAAATAACTAATGAGCAAGTGGTGCAGCAGAGGGGCCAGCGATGCTTTTATCAGCAAACCTGGCTCAGCTGCTGACACGTTACCCATGGGCAGCTAACCCTGCAGGCTGCCCAGCATGGGGAGGGAGAACATCAGCATTACAAATGTGTAGCAGCTGATCCTAATTTTCAGTCCCCCCTTGCTCGATTTGAACTGGCTGTCACCTGTCCGTGTGAACTTTGGATTCAAAATGGCTTTCACACCTGTGGCAAGAATTTAAAGCATGGAAACGGTTTATTTTTGGTTATTTATCCTCATTTTGTAACCTTGCCTTGCTTCTCCCCCCACCTTGCTGTGCAGTAGAGATTTCCACACAACCTGTTGCACCGGTTCCCCTTAAAGGTTTGTGCTTCACAGTGGGTCAGTTCTATCTGGTCTGCGCTCCCTTCTCCTTCCCTGCATCCTGCCCTTTGTAGCAGAGCTCCCCTCTGTGTATCGTGACCACCTGGGTGCTTCCATCTGCCCCACTCTTTGCCCTGGCACTTCCCCATTTGCTATTTTCCTGTTTCCAGAGGAACTAATTAAAAGGCATGCTTATTTGGCACAATTTGCATTGCATAATTGCCCGCGGATAACATGGCTGTGGGGAAGAATGCGGGGAATTCTCCGTTTCTTTTGCAGTGTAATTCCTGCAGAGGTTTGGGGCAGCTGGAGGATCACAGCCCCATGGCTCTGCCTTGCCTCAGCCCTCGAAGGGGTGCGGATGGAGCAGGCAGGAGGGAGCCTGCCTGCCTTGAGAACGTGTATTGGGTGTAATATTAAAGCTGGCGGCAGCTGGGAGAGGCAGCTTGCATGTCTGGGAATAGCTGCACCTTTTAAAGGAAGACTGCCTGCAATAGTTCCCGTCTGGGCCGTCTGCAGCAGCAATTCAAGTGACAGAAGAGATGCTCCACGAACCAAATAACTCCCTGCTTCTTGCAGGGTTCCTTAAGAGTGAGTCAGATTCAGTTGTCCATTCAAGGGGAAAGAAAGAGCTGCCCTGAGCAGCTCAGGGCTTTGTCTGTCTCTGCTCAGCAGGGGCTGCTCAGGTTGTGGAGCTGTTTTTTCTGGCACTGTGTCCGGGGGGCTGACAGCCACCGCACCGCCAAAGCAAGACAAGGGGCTCTGTGAGTGCAATGGCAGCCAGGTCCCTGGCTGGATGACAGCGGGGGCCGTCCCTTTCTGGCCTTGCATTGCAGCATCGCCAGCGTGAGGGTCTTGGCTGCCACTCTTAAACTTGAAAATGGAGCTGAAAGGACTATACTTGTGAAATGAATAGGTTGACAAGCAGCAGATTGCAGGGAGCTGGGCAGAAGAACTGGCAGCCTGGGTCCATAGCAGTGACTGAATGGTGTGGGTTGGGATCTCTGGGTATTGCCAAGGCTGTGAGTGGCAGTTCAGCAGAGCAGCCCCTGTGGCACTGGAGCTCAGAATGGCAACGCACAGTGCGTATGTGAAATACAGAAGGGGTGCTTATTAGGGCACTCAGAACTTTGCATTGGATTATTGTGGGTTTTCAGAGCTTTCTTATGTTCACTTTTCAGTCCCTGCTCTAAATTGGTGCATACTAGAAGTTTATGTATTGATTCACACTGTATTCTGAGCTGTTCTGGTACCTGCCTGCTTTGTGTTATGCTTTCCTGGCCACTGTTAAATGGCTTTTTTGTGTGTGTGTGCTTTCCCCCAGGGCCAGTACTGTGACATCTGCTCCTCAGCAAACAGCAACAAGGCACATCCCATAACGAACGCCATTGATGGGACGGAGCGCTGGTGGCAGAGCCCCCCGCTGTCCCGTGGGCTGGAATTCAACCAGATCAACGTCACTCTGGACCTTGGACAGGTAACCCAAGTCCTTCTCAGCCACATCATAGGCTGTGCTTTGCTGGCAAGGACCTGTCCTTCCATTCTTCTCGGGTTCATCCGTGGATGGGTGGAAGCTGGAAGGATGAGATGAGACCTTATCTCATCCAGGACATGAGGCTCTGTTAAAACTGTAAAGTTATTTGAAAACAGTAAGTCCACACTGAAAATCTTTCCCTAAAAGACAAAGAATGACAGTGGATGCTTGGTCTGTAATTCTGGCAAGTCAGAGGGAATTAACATTGTAATGGCGATGGCTGCCAGCCCACAGCCCTCCTCTGCTGATCCCATTCAGTCACAGAAGCATTTCTCTGGAAATGGGTTATTCTCTCAGACCTTCCTTGACTTAGGAAAGATGTCCCCATCTGATGCTGCAGGAACAGGAGGGGTCACAGGCCAGGGGTGTGAAGGGCTGAGGGATGGGGGCTGTTTGCTATTTCTCCAGAGGGGATGTGGGTGCATGGGACACTGCTTTCTCTTCCCCAGGCACCTCGCCAGGGGAGGGAGATGGCTGTTTAGAGGGAGACAGCAGTAGGGAAGAAGGGAGGAAGGGGGTGTGTCACATACAGATCTGTGCTTTGAATAACAAGCTTGGTTCAGATCTGATTTTAGGGTGATCCTGTGGGGATTCAGGAGTTGAACTCTGTGATCCTTATGTGTCCTTTCCAACTTGGGACACTCTGTGATTCTCTATTAAATGGACCTAGCGGTTGTGCTGTTGGGGATGGTTCAGCTCTGGGATGGGTAATGCGGCTGCTGTGATTGCTCAGGGGCTGAGTGCCCCTCAGTATAGGAACTTGCACTGATTGCAGTAATTTCAGGTCTTGTCAGGCACTGAAGCTTTGCACTGACCTTGGAGGCAGCTTTCACCCACTTGAATGGAGTGAAAGCTCGTTTGTCATTCTCTGTCAGAGGTCTGACTCCAGCTCTGCAGCTGTCTGGAGCTGTGCTATACACAGCACCACCAAATGTCCCCTGGTGCCTGAGGCACTGTGTGCCACACAAGAGCTGGGTGGGCACAGCTTTCCCGGGCAGCACACAGCATGCCAATCCTCTTAGCCAATGTGGGTGGCTTCAGCAGCATCTCAGGTGGCTCCCAGCCTGCAGGGTGTGCTGGGAGGTGTGCTTGCAGTCCCTGCGTGCTGTACCCTGGGATGGGGTTGCACCATTGCTGCTGTGAGGTTGGTAGCACAGCCTGCATCTGGTGGGCAGTTCCTCTGGGGTTACAGCTCACTCAGTGACTCTCCTGCAGGAATATGAACCTAAAGGATTCATGTTCAGTGGCTTTCTCTTAACGTATGCCCATTTTGCACCCAATTGCTGCAATAACCTGTCTGTACTCTTGGGGAGAGTCAGCTCTTTGCTTTTCCCTCCTTTCTTTTGGTGGGTCAGGCAACAGAAACAAAAGGAAGTAGTACAAAATCACTAATTTCCTCTTCTTGAAGTTGAGACTGATGAAAAGAGAGGAAAAGAGGAATTCCTGGGACCCAGCAAGGTCTGCAGGGCGAGTTCTGGAGCAGACTGCCTGGCAGCCAGGTTTGCACATTCCTCAGATACCTGTGACACAGTGCAGGTAACACCCTCACAGGCATGTCTGAGTGCAGGGCTTTCTTTTTTTGACTGGCAAACAAGTCCTCTCCTCGCCCCATGTAACCCTCTGAGGAGCTCTTGGACCAATTAAGGTTTAATTTAAGGAACTGATGGTTATGGAAACTTTTTTGTCCCTCTGGGGAATTGCTGGTGCCCGGAGTGCATGTGGCATAGAGCTTCAATGGAGCACCGTGGGAGGGGATGGTGTCAGCCCTCTCCCTGCTCTTTGTCCCTCCTGTGCCATAACTGCTTAATTACTGTCTGGAATCGAGTTTCTGCAGCATTTGTCAGGGCTGTGGCAAGTGGGAGAGGGGCTGTTAATTAAGCAGCCTGTTGGGCTCTGCTTTTGCTGGCCAGGAGTTTGCTCTCCTCACAGGGATGTTAAAATCAGATCAGAGCTCCTGCCGCAGCAAAGGAAGGTTGTGTCTGGTTATCTGCTGAGGGGTTGGGGTCTGATTTGCTCCTGCTGGTGCCGTGTCTGCGTGCTGCTGTGAGGAGGGGTGCTTTATCTTTGTAGGGTGAGAAGCTGAAAGAGAAATCACTGATGGTTCCCATGTCAGGCCTAATTCAGGGAACCAGAAAAATGCATACTGCTCCAAGGAGCAAAGTGAAATGGGTTTTAGGAGCTGCTGGGGGTAGAAGCGTGAATAGGGAGTACTTGTTTTATTTTCTTGCTTTTAATCCTCCTGCTCAGTGCTTTGATATGGTTAGGATGAATGGCCGGGTGACTGCATGGGTTTGTCTGCTGTCAAATTCAATGCTGCAGCTCCATGGTGGAGTGCGGTTCTGGTTTCACAGGCTGGAACAATTGGAGGATGCCGTGCTCAGGGAGAACACCACTGTACATTGTGGTACTGCTGTGCTCACAGAGGGACAGCAGCCCATGACTCACGGTCACTGTGGAGATCGTCCCCTGTGATCCTGCAGTGGGTGGAGGGGAGGAAAGGGTGTGATGGAAACTTTCTTCCCC
>PPHD01013282.1:0-17441 GCA_002909625.1 Bambusicola thoracicus | reverse complement strand
GACAGAGCAGATTGCATTTGGTTGTCTTGGCTTCAGGTACCGAGGAAAATATTTCTAGGTTGCTTTGAAAGTATATGAATAAAAATAATAAAATCAACACATCTCTTGGCTTTTCAACAGTGCTCTCAACATTAGAACCCCAAAGTATTTTGCAAACAAAACCAGCAAAATCTTCTCCAGCTTAAAGATTAATTTTGCCCTCAGATAAATTTCCATGACTTTTACAATCCAGTTGAGACACTCCACATGTACAACTGGGAAAGGAAATTATCACAGTCAGTTTAAATGTACAACGTCAATTAGAAAAGCAAAATAATAACAGGCCCATTCTTCTTGAAAAGTTTCCCAGTTGATATTGTCAGAAGCACTAAGATAACTAGCACAGCTAGAGCTTTGAGGGAATAGAATTCATCCTTTCTTTACTGCTCTCATCAGCCCAGATTTGAAGAGGGAAAGCGGAGGATGCTGTGCATGCTGTGTGCATGCAGGTGTTGTATGGATCCCTCCAGGAACCCTGAGCTGTGGCTCAGTTCTCACCTCATTTGTCAGAGGGGTGGATTCTGCCTTGCTACAGGAGAACAAACAGCTATGGAGAGCAGAAAGGCCTGCTGAGGGAAGGGCCAGAGCTCACCCTAACAGAACACCTAGGTGTCTGCACAGGGGACACACAGCAGGAGTTACAATCAGAAAACGCTTGTGCTTCATCAGACACCAGAGAATCCAATGGCACCAATGTCTCACTGCTGCCGCTGTTCACAGGACAATGTGTTTAACATCTGCTTTTCTGCAATGCCTACAAGCCAAGTTCAGGACTTCTCCGCAGAAGGCAGTGCACAAACCCTGAGCCCATCTGTTCCCAAAGAGCTCCCTGCTCGTGGCAATGCAGTCCCGTGACATCCCTCTGTCACTGGGGACATTGCCTTTGCTTCCAGCGAAGGCCAGCACTTCATCCCCTAGGGCTCTGAAGGGTCACAATTGTCCTGTTCACCAATGCAACTGGTTTCTGGGGAAAAAGACATTTTTCAAAATGGGGCAAGTATTACTGCAAAACCCAGAGAACTTGCCAAGAAAAAATACAGGGCTGTAAATGCACTGTTGTCCCGAGCTGACTGGATTTCAAATAGATTTAATAAAAACATGATGATCAAAAAACAATTGCAGAATAAAGGCGAGTCAGATCAGTTGTTCCCCTCTACTTTCACCCCACTGTCTCCTATTTCTGTTGTCCCCAGCTCTGTATATCACTATCATATCAAATATTAGATACTTGCTTCTGTTTCCTGGGTTTGTCCTCTTTTCACCACAAAACTCTTGCTATAAAAATCCACCAACCCTTGATGTCACCTTCACCACCTCTGGCAGTGGGCTGCAGACTCCTTGTCCCTCTCACTTGTTCTCTCTTCTTCTGGTCCATGAATGCTAAATTCCCTTCTGCATTCTTATACACCTTTGGTAAGCAGAATAAGGAGTACAAGCCTGCATGATTAGCACCAGCAGTCCAGTGTTAAGGACATGGAGGCCTCTCCATAGGATGATGCAGTGTCTCATAGAATCATAGAATCATAGAATTGCTAAGGTTGGAAAAGACCCACAGGATCATCCAGTCCAACCATTTTCCATAGTCATCCATCCAACCATTAATCATCCATAATCATCCATCCAACCATTTTCCATAATGCAGTCTTTAAAACAACACCCTCATCTCCTGCATATAGTCTCCAACAGCTAGAATATATACCTATGGGATTTTTGGAAACAGCCTCTGGCCTGCATTGAACAGTTCCTGCTACAGGTTGTGCCTAAGCCCTACACAGGCCTTGTGCAGACCAAAACCAGGCCAAAAAGTAGCCTAACAATGAACACTAGGCAACTGTGTGACAGTGCTAGATCCTCCTGCCACAGCTGTATGTAGAATCATAGAATCATTAAGGTTGAAAGAGACTTTTAAGATCACCTAGTCCAGCCATCAACTCATTCCCACTATGCCCACTAAACCATGTCCCTCAGTGCCACAACGTTTTTGTTGTACACCTCCCCCAGGGGCAGTGACTCCACCACTTCCCTGGGCAGCCTGTTCCAATGCATTATCACTCTTTCTGAGAATTAATTTTTCCTGATGTCCAACTTGGCTCGCTAGCAGAGACATGTCTTCTGTGGTAGGAAGAAAAAATCCTGAGTTCGTTGACGTCATCATAGCCAAAGTTTCACCATAAAGAACCACCAGGACTTGGCTTTGGCCAGAACCTCCAGCTCACTCCAATGAACTCAGTCATGTCTGGATCTCTTCCACCCAATACTGACCCAGGTATGCAGCAGTTTCCAAAGAATAAAATACAAGGGGTGCAGCCTGGCATTTGAAATCACTGGTCACAGGACTGTTCAACCTCTTCAAGAGCTGTCACATTAAGACAAGTGAATAGAAGGACTTTGTGGCAATTCCCTCACATACAAAAGGCCAAAAATAGGACTTAAGTCTTGCCCTGAAATCCAAGGGAGATTCTGCAGCAGATGTCTTTCATCTATATGACCTTTTCCACAAAGACAAAAGGGAGACAGGATATTAAACCACAGTTTAAGATTTTTATTGCTCTTGGCAAGCATTTATTTGTTGTGGGTTTGTTTGTTTTGAGGCTAGGTTTTTAGGCAAAGGAGTGTTATTTTTTGCACTTTTCATGGAACTTCAGCTGAAATAGCATTAAAATGTCTGAGATAAATTTCTATTGGGTGATTCGCACATCTTCAAAGTCACAAGCTGACATTCCTTCCAACTCATGTTGTGCAGACCAGTGTGTTTATACCAGGACATCCATGTGACCTGAGAACAGCATTTCATTTTTCACAAAGTCAAGAAAAAACCTGAAGGAACATGTAGTTATGTTAGGGGGACAGCAAGTCCCTGTAACCAGCAGATTCAGTCTAGGAAACTTAAAGGCCATAGCACATCCCATGCAAATCCCTCATGGATTACGGTGGAAAATACATGCACACAGTGACAGCAGGACACAGCACAAGGAATATGGGAGAAAGCACAGATTAATCACATTTGCCTCCTTAATTTGCTTAGACCCTTTGCTAGAGAGACGCTCTCTCTACTGAGATCAGCTTACCTTACAGATGACTAAGCAGATGGGAAGATAGGGATGCGACTCAGATAGATAATCCAGAGGAAAGGACATTAACCCCGAACCCAGGGAGGATTAGTCTTAAGTCCTTCTTCAAGCACAGATTTCTCATGTGGTTTTAGGGAGAGTTAGGCTATATATATACACACCATGTGAAACTACAAGCTCCGTCTGGTTGTCATGGGCAGACTCAGGTGAGATGACTGAAGCTGGTGTACTCACCCAGTCATCTATTATCAAATTCAACATATAGATTAAGCTCAAACCTTTTTTCGCCAATTTATTTTTCACAGCAAATTTAAAATTCTTACTTTCATTCCACCTTAGAATATGTTCTCTTGAAATTTGGGAAGGAAAAAAGAAACACCAATAAAAACACACACACACCAAACAAAACCAGGACAACACTAAAACTCTCCAAACTTCACTGGTGCTGTCAGATCTCACAATTACAAGGGCAGGTGAGGACAATCTGGAGCTCTGAGTGTTCTTTTGCAGTGACTAAAACACAACATGGGCCAATGCAACCACATGATACTTCCCAAATGAGAACACATATGGCTGAACATTTCTGAAAAGTCAAAATCTGCTCCCACCAAAATCAATGGGCGTTTTGCTCTTGACTTCTGTGGAAGCAGGGTTAAGTCAACAGTGTATAAGATGGGAAAATCCCAACTGAAGATCAACTACAGCATTCCCCTTAAAGATTATTCATAAAATGTGTAGACGTCACAAGAAAACAGAAGGTGCTACAGAGCTGATATTTTTAAAGTGAGGGTGAGAAAATAGGCAACAAAGCATCGAGCATAACTTCTTATGTTGTTTTGCCACCATTCTTGTTAAGGAACGTAGGCAAATTATTTTAAAGAGAAAAAAAACAACATAGTAGTTGACTCAGTTCAGTAGTTTCTTCAGTTCAGAATAGACATATTTCTGAGATTTATGTGAAGTTTTATGTTTTCTAAATAATTCTGCTTTCCAAACCCCCACAAAAAATACCCAAGAATATTTCTTTAAACTATTCAGAAGATACCAGAAGATGGTCCTAGCTGCCTGTAATGCTCTTGCAGAACAGGACATTGTGTCTTTCTTCGTCAGCAAAGAGTAATCTACTTGGAAAATCCTGGACAGATACTGCTGTAGGTCACAGGGAGCATCTGTGCACAGAGACTGGTGCTAATCATCAGTATCACAGGACCATAATTCCCAAATACAGACATGAGCAATTATCAGTATAAGAGCATAATTTATTCCTTGTAGTCAGACATAAGATGGATATCCCATTTGGCACCAGTGAGATTGTTATATGCATTTTAGAAGGCTTAGCAAGACCACTTATTATGTACAAAACAGTAGCAGGCAGTATGTGCCATCAGATGAGCTTAATAAAGAGCATCACTGAAGTAAGCAATATGCTCTCATTCTGCGTGGGGTCTAAAATGTTTGCATGCAAATGGAAGTATAGCAAATTCTTGGAACTGTAATACTATAAAGTTTGTATATTTTAGATCTCTTGCCCAACTTCTAGACTTTCATCCATACAGACTTCTGGTGTATGTCTCTTAATTCACCAGTGAAAGGAAAAAATAAAGAACAAAAGTCGGGGATATCAACCCAAAGACCTTAGATTAATATTTAATTTAACTTCATTCAGAAGTAGTCTTAATGATTGCCATGACTTATCTGTCTGGTAAGTCACAGTAGGGTGAAAAGTAAGCAATACCTGTCTGCATCTTAGCCACCAATTTGATAAACATCCCAGCTGTTTGCAGTCTGTTAGCAGCAGAGATTGATCCAGTAGCTGGAACTACCATTTGCAGTCTGCATGGGGGTTGGTTTCAGCTTAACTCAGCAACCCTGAGTAGAAGAACAGCAACACCAGCCATGAGGGCTTGCAGAGAACAGGTAACATTATGGCTTCACCTTTGGGCACTCACCAGAAGGCGGATTTGTTTTTCTAATTGCTCAGTATTTTGAGAAGGTATGTGGTGAATAATAACAGCCTCTGCAGCATCACAGCCACAACTCATACAAACTATCAGTTTTCATATTAGCCACGTGCAGATCACCTTCCAGCCCCAGAGAGAAAGCTGCCCTGCAGAAGGCATGCTCCTTGCAGCACCATGGGGAATACCAAAGGGCACTGCTGTTGGATTTGGTCACTGCTTTTGGCTCCTGGCCTCAGTGAGCTATGGTATATTTCTGCACAATTACAAACCTTGTTTGCAGAACACTAAGAGGAGAGTGACTGCAGAACAGTTTCCCACGAAATAGAAACTCACTTCCTTTATTGCAAGAAGAAATAAACAGTTCTTTGAGGAAAATAACAGTATTTCATTTTGCAAGAGAGGGATGCTGTTCCAAAGTTTATTCTAGGGAAATCGTTAATTTCTGTAAAGCACTTCCTCAACAAAACTGGCTTTATAAATGGAATTTCGTAATAACAATAAATCTAATATTTTCTTCCGAGATTCTTAAACCTATATACTCATTCCTCTTGAATACAAGGGAAAAAAAACAACAGAATAGCAACATTCATCATTAGGTAAAGTGCAATTGGTCACACAGCCTCTGACAATTTAACCATGCAAGCATCTTTCACCCAGAAAAGCTGCAGTAAACGTGATGCAATCTATAAATACCACTGAGGCTGCTGATGGCTGAACTGCAGAGCCTGACCTCCAGGTTTCTGATTTAAATGTCATGGATTACGAGCACAGCATGAGGCAGTCGTTGACTGCTGCTTTGGTTCAGCACCGACAGATGCCCCTTTAAAGATCTGCAAGGTGGAATGAATGAAAAGCCTCCACACTGCTCACGGATGCCAAACAGCACATTTTAAAATGCAACTGAAAATCTCATCCTTGTGAAGCCTGCTGATGCAGCTCCAAATATATCTCCCGCAAGCAGTCTATCTCCTTATTTTTTTATGCATGTCTTTGTTTCAAGTCTTTTTGCTTTTACTTTAAAGAACAGAGCCTTCTCGCCTCGCTGCAAGGGACATAATTCTCTTTTTTGCAGGGCGCTTTGTGACCTCCATCTTCTGCTGTCCCTGAAAGAGCGCATCTTCCATTGACGTCAAGGGCTGTGCACGCGTAGGGAGATAAGCACATTGGAGGCAAGATTCGCTGTGTGAATGAGAGTGGGGAATTTTGCCGTAGGAATTCGCAAGCCTCTCACAGCCTCCTCTCCTGATTAAAGTCAGGGGGATTATTACACAAATTCAGCTGCTGAGTCCTGGCTATCTGAAATCTGTCTCACACAGGGCTCTCTGCTGTTAACCCATCTCAGTTGTTTGGACAAGACAAAAACACCATTATCCAAAAATGCAGGATAGATGTAAAAAGGGTTGTGTCAGGAGGAGTCACCCAGAGCAGCTCTGCCTGACATGTCAAACCCATAAGCTCGTAAAAAAACCTACTTGCAGCACAGATTTTAAGCAACACAGATTCATGGGTACGATTAGAGGGGGCCATGCCCATTCTTAATCATTGCTTTAGTGAAAGAAAAAATGGACACATCTACATGGGTCAGTGTAGTGCTTCCTATTAGCACCGTGTGAGCTATCCCACTTAGGCACGTAGTGCAGCAAGGGGCTGACTGAGCAGGCAAACCACTGCTGCTCCCCAGGAGCACAGCTGCTGGGTGCTAATCAGCTCCAGGCCCACACAGATCAGCCTGGGCACAAAGCCACACTGACGTATCACTCTTGGCCACTTGTGCAGCAGATCTGGGCAGTGCTGGGTCAGGGATCAATGCATCAAGTTCTGCTTTACACAGAGGAAAGCAAAAGGTCCTCCTCTTGGACCCAGGAGACCTTGAGTACCCTGGCTTAGACACACCCCAGCACACCCATCAATACACCTAAAAAGTGCAGCCCTCTGCACAAAGACCTGTCTCTTGAGAAAAGCTACTTATTGCAGGTACCGTTACAGCCACAGCAGAGCAATGGCACACATCTGATGACATCACAGTATGCATTAATAAAGGATTACCATAAGTTAAGTCTGTGTGCAAGCTGTCCTATGCTCTCACGCATAATGCATGGCTAACAGCTAAACTAGAGTTTGCTACAGCAAAATCCGGAGGAAGGGAAATGCTGCCATTATGCAAGCAAATACAAGTAGTAATTTTCATGACCTGACTGCTGTACGTGGTAGAATTTCTAACTAGAAATTTCTGTACACACAGCTTGGGCAGGACTACTGAGAATGGTGATGACTGTGCGTGTATGTGGCTAGTCAAGTTACAGAATGTAAGAAACCTGAGTGAATGTGCAGTTAAACCCTAAATGAGGATGTATGGAGAAAAAGAGAATTTGCAGCCTGACATCCCAGAGGTGACACACCAGCACAGCTAACTCCACACATGCTGTTGGAGTTGTGGGGACTGGGAAGGAAGGCTGCTCTAGGGGCTTGGGGATCAACCAGCTTCCACGAGCAAAAAAAAGTCCTGGCTTAGACAAAAGGTAAGCGTTATGAATGAACTGAATGGTCAGAAATGCATACAGCTTGCTTCACAGTCAAAGTTCATTCAAAAAAGTTTTATAGAATCATAGAGTCATAGAATGGTTTGGGTTTTGCCATTACAAAGGATGAAACAATATCCTAATTTACAGTCCATCCCTCCTCCATGTTTCCCATTTTCCTCCATCTCAGACAGACGAGGGCAAGCATGCACCAACAGCATAGTAAATGATCAGCTATAATAGACACAAGATACTGCCATTGTGGTATAATTTCTGCACACTGGTATGATTTATGGACTAAGATTTCTCAGCCTTAGTTCATTGCTTCTGCTTGATAATTCAGAAAATATTTGAAGCATTTGAAAAAGTCTACTGAAGTGTTTAGCAGAAAGGTGGAGAAGAGAAAGATGACAGATCATATCCAGAAGAACAGGATTTCTTACATTTACTTACTCTTCCTGTGCAAAACTACAGACTATACAAAGCACTACATTACCAAGGCTTTTCACAATCTCCCTACAAAAACAGGACTCCCAGCCAAAAAGTGGCAGCAGGGATTTCCATAGGCTGACTATTCTGAAGTATTAATTTTTTTCAAACCTAGGTATTGCTTTGTTCTTTCTAGCATACTGAAATATGTTTAGAAGGCTGAGAAACAAAGAATATGATTCTAAAGCTTCAGTATGATTTTACACGGTATTTTTTCCCATTCTCTTCTTACCTTTTTAAAAAGGCACATATGAATTTCCAAACTATTCCGATCAATTAAATTAAGGCATTTCCTTCAGTGCTCTTTTTTTTCCATCTCTTAAGATTTCACATAAGTTGCTGGTTGTCTAGATGCCAGGGGAAATCAAGAATTAAAATACAGAGCCATCCAAAACATCCTCAGGACTGTAGTCTGACACTGTGGTTTCTGTCAGTGACCACACTTTCATCTTATTGGGATGCCCTTGAAAAAACTACTACTGTCGGAAGCAAAACCGGTGCCCAATTCATGGAATACATGAATGCAATGTAAATCCTCACAGGCCAAGAAATTCCACAGACACCGCACGGATTAGCTGTGATAACATTTTTTCCCATAATATTGAACAGCAATAGAAGTAAAAGAGGAGTGTTTTTAACATTTAAAAATTCAGGGCCAGACCATACCCTGAAGCAGGGCAGTTTATGCACTGCTGCACCGGAACAGGGCTGCCCAAATGCTGGCTTGCCTCATAGTGGAAAAATCTACCTCACATATGGCCAGCTTGGAGGACACAGAGTCTTCACAGCAGCACATCTTCATCTCCTTAACACTTGCTTTTCTTGTTATTAGGGTCCTCTGCATGCGGCATGCCTTAGCACAACAGCCCGTGTCCTCTCCTGTTCGGTTTAACATTTTTTCAAATGGCAGAGCTGGCCACCCAGACACTGGTAGGGGGCTTACTCAAGAAAACCCTTTCTGTTTGTCATATGAATTTTTCAGGCTTTCTGAAGCCAGATGTTTAAATTAAGAATCATTCTCTACTGCTGCCATAGATCAAGGAATGAAGTGCAGCACCGTGCAGCTAAGAAATAGCTGTTTCAGAAAGTGAGATGTACAGGACTGTGAGATGTGTCTCTCTACAGTATCAAACAGGCATGTACTGGGTATTTCTAAGCATTCTCATAACCCACCTCATCCAGGACACTCTGCAAACCATGGCCCTCCAAGTACCACCAAGAAAGTGACACAGACATTGAGCTGACATCATCACAGCACGTCTGTGAGTTCAGTGCTCAAAAAGGGAAAGAGAAACAATATAGCTGAGGTGCTGACTTTGCTGGAAAGCACAGCTCAAAGCAAATCCGAAAGCTTGGTTTCCAAATGGTACTGCCTCATCCGCATTCCTCCGGCCTGCTTCAGGGGTATGTCTATAAAACCTTTCTGATACCTTTCCCTAGCCACACAAATACTCTTCTCATTGCATGCGCACATAAAGCACTCCAGGCTCACATAATTGTACTCCCATTAATTTCCTGTTCATCATTTATTAGCATCTTGTGCCCTGTAGTGAGCTCTTCATATCCCATGACAGGATGTTGGTCAGTCAAGTGAGGAAGCTTCCCAGCCTCCATTACCCATCCCTGGCTGAGAATTTCCTAAACGCCCTAATTCAAAACCAAGGAGAGCTATCTCCAGAACTTGTAACATTGTAATTATTACTGAATCTGGAGATGATGCTATGCATCATATCCATCTCTGGTGCCGCTTTCACCTCAGCTGAAAGATAGTTATCTTCAGCCTGTCATTGACTGTGAGACACAGGAACCATGCACAGGCTATAGAAGCTAAAAGCTTTTTAAGTCTCACTTCACTCTTCACATTAGGCAGTGGTGTCCCATCCCCTCCCAGAAGCTCTCAGTTCTCCATGCTTTGCTGATCTCTTCACGTCACATTGAGCTTACTCCAGACAGAGGCAGGGATTCCATAGGGATGAATTGAAGTGAATCTTACTTCTCTGGCAAGGTTAAGGGCTTGTTGTGAAGAAGAACAACACACACAGCAAAGGAGGATGGGCTTGAGCTGTAAAAACTTCCCAGGGATTTGCCATAGCTTGCAGGACCCTGAAGGACCTAGAAAAGGTTATTCTGAAGGGAAATGCTTTTATACATAGGATAGCAGATACAATACCAAAGATAAGCCATTAGATTGTTCCCCCAACAGTCTTCCTGGGGAGGAAACAACACTTCTGCCCATCTGGTAAGCCAAAGAAACAAGCTGGTGCCTCCATGTACGCGGCAGAAATGCAATAAGCACATCTAGTGCCCTTGCTCCCTCCTGCTCTGCTTTCATCACAGGGGCTTTGTGCTAGGTTCAGTCAGCTCAGTTCATGCCCACTGGCTCAGGAATTTAAGGAGATGGTTTGGCTGCAGATCCCCATGAAGCTATGTTGCAGCAGGAACAGCTCCCAGACAAAGGGAACGTTTTTCCAAACATGCCTTCTTCAATGCTAGCTGAGATTTCAGCATCGCATTACTGAACCAAACACACAAACTTCAGGAGAACCCACGCACTATAACTAATGTGTAGTCACAGAGAAAGGGCAACAAGCACTTCATACACTGTGACTTACGTAGTACAGTCATTGTGTAGAGTCACTTTGGCACCCTGAGGTTTAAATTGCAGAGACAGTGAGGGAATGCGGGCTCTCTGCCTACGGAGGCACTTTGAAAATGTTGCCCAGAGCCTCCAAGATTATGCTTAAGGGGTCTGGATGAGTCAGGGCCACCAATGCTGACACACAACATCTTCCCATGTATAAATCCAGCTCATACTGTCAAGCCATTGTTTTAATGCACACAGCCTCCTGCTGCTGTCTCAGTGTAATTTAGAAAATCCAGGCGCTGAAAGTCTTAAAAATCTTATTCAAATGGCTGAGGCACTCGACCTTGGTATTATTTTGAAATAAACATCATGGAGGAGTTATGCAGAAAACGCTCTAGAGGCTTTAAGAATCGGATATGCTGTTGAAACAGGCTGGATGGTACCTGCAGTGCTCCTTTTTTGTTGTTCCTGGTGCTGCTCTGGTCTTGTCAGGACCAACGTGCATCATGAGCCAAGTTGTGGTAAAAAGCGGAGGGAAGATTTACAGTTAAAATTCTACAAAAGGTTTTCACGGAATGACTGAAATAAAGAGAAATTTCACATACACTACCTCATAAAGCACTAAAAAGCAACAGCCTGTGATGTGCCAGCGGTAGGAATTGATGGTGGCTGAAGAAAGAAAACATCTAAAAGGCAGAGAAAGGAGAAGAACCTCTAGAAAGACAGCAGCAGGCAAATTAGAGAAAGAACACAGAGGCGGATGTTAGAAAAATATAATGTTCCTGTGGGTGTATCGCTTATCAGCCATTCTTGCACATAAAACACACTTTTTCAACATTTAGAAAAGAAAAAGAATGACTGATCTGTAATTAACAGAAATAAAGGCCTGGCCCAGATCCTAGGCTGGAACACTTATGCAAAAGTGAATTTTGCTGAAATACAGGCATCAGATGGGATAGGTCTGCTGAAGGAAGAGGGCAAATCCAGAATAATTGGACCAGTCTACCCACCAAGAGCCACCCAGCTGGAGACCCCATTTAACAAGCCATTTAAATCCTATTTAACAAGCCATTTAACAACAATATGATCCCACTGACAGGAAATCCTGGGGGAACGGTTTTGCATATTTGATATAGGCACCTTTTGCACACCCTGCTGCCAATGTTTCCCTCTCCATCTTCCTTCTTGTGCCTCACTAAGGAAATAAATCCCATGGCATAGCCACAGATGTGGATTAGAGTTTTAAATAAGAATTGCTTTGACTATTTCTCTCATCCTTTCCTATTACTGGCACAGACCCATGCTCCATAGGAAGAAGCTAACTTTATAGCTCCTCTGTGTCTCTCAGCAGCTTGCAGCCTCACAAAACCTATTTGTTTTGACAGTCATCAGCTTATATCAAGCCATGAATGTCTCTTTCCTATGATCCACTTGCCCCCCAAATCCACTGATTCTGAATGACTGAGACCCTAAGCAATCATGGCTCTAACAGACATCATTGGAGCAGCACTCTTTCTTTAATTCTTGAATTATTGTGCCAACTTTACCTCTCCTACATGATCTGATACCTTCTCTCCGTATCCCAGCCTACTGTTTTCACCCCAGTGGGAAGCCAGGAAGGAGGACAAAGCTACCACCCTCTTCAGTGGGTTGATTCTTTAAAGCAGCTACAACAAATGGCAGCAATTTATCAGGAAAATATCAGCTGTCAAGAAAAGCAAATGCAAATCATTTCTCTGCCGACTGTTCTTTTCATAACTGCTGTGCAACTGTCTTGTTGATTCCCACAGCTGGATGCTGTAGTTTTCTACTTGGCTTATGTAATTGAAAGTGACGCTAGAATAACTTGAGTAAATTGAAATTGATTTCATCAACAGTGTATGTCTGTGCCAATTACACATGTGCCTTCCTTTCCACCCCTCCCACTGTCCACTACCATGTTCTCCAGACCAGCAGCTGTTGACATTTTCTTTGATAGCTCATTTTCCCACTGGGCAATGACGCTTCCATTACACCCAAGTGTTCCTTGAGAAGGTATACTTTTTGTCAACATTTTCAATAAAAATGATCAAAACAATTCAGACTTGACTGATCTGGAATGCTGTGATTTTATAAGGTCAGGATGTATCACCTTAGCTTTATCATTTAGGCTGCTACACTAATATAGTCATAAAACAGAACATTGGCTGATCCAGGTGGAAAGCTAAGTATCTCAGTCTCAACAAAATATTTCACAGAAAAACTAACCAATGGCAAATTGTGAGAGAAAAAAAAAGCCTTTTCTAAAAAGAAATTGCACAATTTGTGCCCATGGGAAGTTTAACAGCTTTCAGTGTTTGTTCCAACTGGAATCTCATTTGCCTCAATATTGCCTATGGAATGGGATTTCCATACCCCAAACAGATCTACATAGCAGGCTCCTGCAGTCCTGAGCATGGAATTAATAATCACTAGACAGGAACATTTGCAAAATGAGTTGTTGAAGAAACTCCTCTCATTTCCCTCACACAAAGACAAAAACATTCATTGCTTCAAGGCAAAAGAAGAATGGATGGACTCTGCTGGAGGCTTTGAGACTTGCTGCAAGCAACTGGCCTGGTGCCTTATTGCTCTTACCCATCTTTTGCATCACAATTCATCTCCTTCTCTGCCTTTCCCTTTTCTGCTCTAGTAGTCACAGCCTGTATTTGGTTGTTCTGCTCTTGTGCAGTTCAGAAGTGTGTTTCGGGACTTGCATCAGGGTTTGTGGTCATGCTGCATTTGTCTTGAACCATGCAGGGTGAAGAGTGGGCAGTGTTGCACAGCCACATGCTTGAGAAGCTACGCATCGGTCTCAGGGAGTGCATTTAACTGTGCTTCTTGCATCAACTTACACTTCTAATTTCTAGACCCATTTTTCAAATTCTTTACATCTGCAGAGGCCACTTTCTGCACTTCGAGTAGGAATTTGTAGTTATTCTAACAGCTTTGCAAAACTTTAAAGAATTTTCATTTAAAATAGATTAATGGGTACCTAATTCCTGCTCCATTAAACTTTAGTGCCTCCATTTTCTTCAACATGTTTTGTAAGCTCATACAACAATTTGCAATCATTCACAAGTATTCCTAGCTGCCTGTCCTCATAAACCAGGAGAGAAGGAGGTTGCTTTAGGAATAAGTAGTCATACATGTGAAGAATCATGGTTCTTTCATGGTCTGTCTAGCCTGTAGAAGAGAAGGCCCCAAGGAGACCTGAGAGCAGCCTTTCAGTATCTAAACGGGGACTGTAAGAAAGAAGGGGACAGACTCTTTAGTAGGGACCACTGTGACAGGACAAGGGGAAATGATTTCAAACTAAAAGAGGGGAGATTTAGTTTGGATACAGGGAAAAAGTTTTTTACAATAAGAGTGGTGAAGCACTGGCACAGGTTGTCCAGAGATGTGGTAGAAGTCTGGTCCCTGGAGATGTTCAAAGTCAGGCTGAACCAGGCTGTGAGCAACTTGATCTAGCTGTAAGTGTCTCTATTCATTGAAGGAGAGTTGGACTAGATGACCTTTAATGGTCCAACTCAAACAACTCTATGATCCTAAGAGAATGGGAACTCCAACTTGCCCTCCACCCCTCATTTCTTGGGATCTCCAAGTTTAGAGCTGAGGAAGCTCCACTTGGGATTGTCCTCTGTAGCACCAGAGTACTGCAGTAGTACCAAAGGCTCAGCACTGCACTCGGGGCAGGAAATTCAGGTTATGTAAGCTCAGTTCATACACTGGGCTGTATGGCACCATTCGGACAAGACACTTGCCTCTAAAATGGAGCTTGAGCTGACAGATTCCCATGAGATATTGCAAGCATGCAATCTCTTAGTAATGGCAGATCCTGAGCTTATCTGGGCAAAAGAGATCATATGAGCAGGAAGGTTGAAATTGGATGATCTTTAAAGTCCCTTTCAACACAAGCTATTGTATGAAAAGAAACTAATGATCCTTGTGTGCTTCTCATACCGCAGTGTCAAGGCTTTGCCTATCTAGAATGCCCTTCAAGAAATTTGTCAGTTGTGAATTTTTTCTTACAACTGACATTTTAACATGTAATAATTGTTTCTATAATGGCAAGTAAACAAACCACCAATTGTTTGGGTGTACCTGAGCAAACAATTGGAGTATAATCTAGATTAAAAAAATTGTAATTACAGTATTAAAAAGGCATTATCCACTGAATACAACAATTGGAGAAATTACAGCTCATGAATATGTAAATTACCTGACAAAAACATTCTGCAAACGCTTCAGTAATTTTCAGAGATAAACCTTGAAGGAGCTGTCTCTTTCATTTGCACTTTCATTTGTTGATAAATATCCAGTGCTCTCTAGTGCATTTTTAGAAATATTTTTAATGTACTCATCACTTTAAAGCATTTATTTTAGACGAAATGCATTAAATGCATCCCAGGTTCTCCTCCTGCATAAAAGGGCATTTTGAAGCCTAAGGTAAAATAATTTTTATTCCTGTTCAATAGAGCAAGTGAAGACAAATCACCTCCAGCCTTGCGTAACTCATAAAACCAACAATAAAATCAAACACTGAAATTTTATGGCCATCTAGGACAAAACTTGGATGAGCAAAGACCTCAGGGAATTTTAAGAATCCACATGAGGGATTTGACTCTCTCCTGCAAAGCCCTGGGCATTGATTTTGCCCCAGCAGGAACTTCACCCTGCTGCATAAGTTAGAGTGGGAGGAACCAAACATGGAATAGCTGCTGTTACAGGTCTGAGAGGTGCTTTGCTCTGCCACCTCGTATTGGCACTGAAGAAAAGCAGCAAGCTGCTCTCAGCACTGAGGTGTGCTTTGTCTTAAAGATATGCAATGACTATGTTGAAGTCAAAAGGAGCCTTTAACTGTTCTGAAAGAACCCTTGCTCATCTGCAGAGTTCCAGTATTGTGGTCATAGAATCATAGAATGGCTTGGTTTGGAAGGAACCTCAAGGATCATCAAGCTCCAACTCCCCTGCCACAGGCAGGGCTGCCAAACTCCATATCTAATACCAGATCAGGCTGCCAAAGCCCCCATCCAACCTGGCCTTGAACATCTCCAGGGATGGAGCATTCACAACCTCTCTGGGCAGGCTGTTCCAGCACCTCACCACTCTCTTGGTAAAGAACTTCGTCCTGACATCCAACCTAAATCTTCCTTCCTTCAGCTTAAAACCATTTCCCCTTGTTCTGTCATTATCTACCCTCGCAAAGAGTTGACTTCCCTCCTGTTTGTAGGCTCCCTTTAGGTACTGGAAGACTGCAATGAGGTCATCCTGCAGCTTTCTCTTCTCCAGACTGAACAAACCCAGCTCCCTCATCCTGTCTTCATAGGGGAGATGCTTCAGCCCTCTGATCATCTTTGTGGCTCTCTTCTGGACCCTCTCTAACAGCTCCCTGTCTTTCTTGTACTGGAGGCTGTTCTGCTGTCTCAGAGAGTGCAGTCTTCCCTCGATCAAATGTGTGAGGCAGCATTTTCCCCTTTCACTCATGACTCTAACCTCTCCACTACTGACATGATTCATTAGAGAAGAAATGAGGAAAATGTGCTCAATTCACACGTGCTCTAGACCTTGATTTGCAATCACTCTTCGTTATTTACCCGAGGTATGAACTCAGGGCTTCCCTCTTAGAAAGCAGAGGTGGAGGAGGCTTCCTCCCCATGTTCCACATCTCTGAGACAAGCACTGTAGACCTCTTCCCAAGCAGATCTCAAGCCTCCCACAGCATGGATCATTGGTGCCTGCCTTCGGCTCTCCTTTCAGCTGCAAGGGTTTGGTGGGGAGGTGAGAACAGCCAGCATCTGCCTTACAGCAGCCATGGTTCTGATCTACATGTCACAGAAGACATATTTTTTATGTCTGTGTGTGTTTCCAAAGCATAGGCAGAGCATCTTCAACCCCTGTGGACTGTGTGCCCATAGGCAGCTTGACTATGCATTTCATTGCGCATGGAAGCACAAGCAGATTGCATAGATCTCACCTCTAGCAGACAACACTGACGGTTGTTCTGATCACTACAAGCAGGGAAAACCTCAATGCATCGCCTAGATATTGCCCAGGGAAACAGAGCTTTAGAGGAGTTAGTTTGCCTCAGCACAGTGAGTTCCCCAGCTCATCCCAGGGCCTCTCCAGATGTCCCTCAAGGAGCTTTTGTTTTCATACTTCCTCCTCTGCATCCCGAGAAGCCACCACATATATAAACCCAGCCTGAGATCCAATAGTCCTAAGGTTAGCCAAGACCAGGTTGAAGGGTGTGTGACTTGTTTAGATGGGATGTGCATGATGCCAGGCTGCAGACCTTCAGTGTCCTTAGGCTGTAAACCTTTATTTGAAAGGTGATGTCACACAATTGATTATTTTGTTATGTTCAAAATCTTGTTTTATCATCAAAGAACACTATACATGCATGTATTTTTACAGAAAAAAAAGAATGAATATTAGCACAGTTAGAACTGTTACACACGCACTTAGATTCCGCCCTATTTCCTGGCATTATCCTCCCCTTCCTCTGCTCTGTGGGTCCCAAGGCTGGAAGCTTTCCTCTGCCATTCATGCGGAGGGGTCTCATTAAGTTCCCACCATCTGGGTCCTTCTTCACAAAAGTGCTGTATAGGTGTCTATGTTTTCCTCTTCCTTATGCTGGGATTCACTTGGAGTCAATTCTCTGTTTACTAACAGGCTTTTACATCTTTGCTCTTTATTTATTGATCTGTAGCTTTGTATTACATCCAAGTTCACTACCTATAATGGCTTTTATGTATAC
>PPHD01013281.1:0-17443 GCA_002909625.1 Bambusicola thoracicus | reverse complement strand
AGCCTGGTCTGGTGGTTGGTGACCCTGCTCATAGCAGGGGGGTTGAAACATGGTGATCATTGTGGTCCTTTTCAGCCCAGGCCATTCTATGATTCTATGAACTGTGCCTTGTCTTTATTAATTCTTATGATCTTCCTAGAGAAATTGTTTGTGAATAAGAATCATGATTTTCTTCTCGCATTTAGAAGAGCTGGTATTGAAAAATATGTCTTCAGGCCTTTTTCAGGACCTTATTCTTCATTTTCTGTGGTTTGTTCTTTATTCGTCTGTATTACTAGGCAATGGCATTACCACCGAATGAAACTTCAGCAATTTGCTGTGCTGAATCACATTTAAATGAAGGCATGCATGTACACTGTTTGCTGCTGTTTTAAAGGAGGAGAAAGAGACCCAGGCTTAACTACTGTTTTCTTTACCCGGCCCCAGAGCATTTCTGTTACGGTGCCTAAACATACACAATACCTAGATAAGAGATTTCCAGTGGGTTTGGACAAACTGAGCTCTGAAGTTCTTGGAATTTCTCACAGGCAGCCATATGCCTGACTACCAAACAGTCAACTGCAGAACACGGAAGTTTGTGGTTGCCTGGATTAAGCTCACTTGCCGTGATCAAATGATATGTCAGAACACGTGGGTTAGATGATTCTTGAATCATATTGGGGCATCAGTGTCTTGAGGGGGCCAAGATTGTACAGAAATGACTATTGCTTGATATCCATTTAGGATTTTTTTCCACCTTCTGCCAATCTCCTTTAATTTGCTTCTCAGTTTTATGCAAGATGTGTAAAATCTCACTTAAGGAGAAGCCTTCCCCTTGTCCTTCACTTGCCCCTCTATTAAATATCTTAGCAGAAACATCTTAAAAGCATAGTTTAAACAACTCATGTCCATCCTGACTTTCATGTATGTTAACCTCCACAGTTTGTCAAGCTCAGCTGTGATAATTTTTTGCTTGTTTCATATTCATACCTCTTATGGTCCATCTATTAAACTTCATTAAATACGAGCTGTTATGGGACATTTTGAAAAAAATAAGTTAGTTTTTCTAAGTATTTTTAATAAAAGACCTCAGTTCTTGATTAAAAAAAAAAAGTGGAAACCAAGAGCTTTAAAAATACAATTAAAATTTTTGTGAAAATATTTAGATTTCCATTTAATGTTTGTGGGATTTTTGAATATCAGACTATTTTACCAGGAAAAAAAAAAATCATTTCGTTTTTGTCCAGAAAATTTTAACCCTAATGAAAATTTCCATGAAAATGTTTGCATTGGTCTAAAAGCAGGTTTTTTACCCCTCTTTTCCAAAAATATTTCAAATGAAAACATTTCTATATGCTACTTGATTTCCCCCTCACACCTGTGTAAACCAAATGCAATTCCATTGAAGTGAATGAAGTTATGCTTTTAGAAGAAAGAAAATGTTTAAGCTTGTTGCATTTGAATAGATGGCTTTGTCATTTAATAAGTCAAGTTTGTTGTAAACAAAACCCCTAAATCCACAGACTGAAATCCCAGAAGTATGGCCAGACCTTCATCCATGTGAAGCAACTCAGATGGTCCTTTGCAGTTCATTCTTAAGTGTTTCTCCATTTAAGAGTGAAACCAACTGAGGTGTGGAAAATGGCATGGAGGATCATGAGGCATAAGACAGTAAGTCTTCCCAAGAGTTGTCAGTGCTGGAGCATGTTGACACTACAGCGTGGGAAATCTTCACTGCTGTTGTTGGTGCGAAGTAGAAATGCACAAAAATTTAGTCTCCTGATTCTGTTGGTCTTGGAGTCCTACACACACCTTCATACAAATACCTGGATGTAAATCTCCTATGACAGAGAAATGAAAATGTTGGATGCCAGAACCGGCACTGACAGCCTCTAAGTGATTCAGGCCTTTTCATTGCACTTAATCGCAGGTAACTGTGCAAAATTACTTCTTTGGACTGGAGCTATGAATGCCCTAAGCAAAGGCAGTAGATGCTAACAAATATGCAGGGAATAGGATAACAGTCTTGTCCTAACTGGCAGTGTTCAACATGTGGAACAACTCACATAGACTGCTGCTTCTTTAGATAGAAGAAAGCAGAAAAATAAATAAAAGTTATATTCATAGCAGGACAAGATATATAGAGGTTCTGTTTTTAACTGGTGCTTTTCATTTTGCCTCAGGAAGAAAGGCCTGGGAAAGTCATCATATAGCTTCCAAAGTATGTACCCAACCACTCTGAATACAGACACTTCTGGAAAGGTTGCCATGACTTTTGGTGGCATGAATACCTGCGCACAGTGTAGTAAGTGCAGGATCTGGAAACCGGGCAGTGGCTGATGGGGAATCTGTCTTTTAACTTCAGGGAGTGGAGACTTGAAAGTTGATATTTACCCAAATTATACCTCTGAAGACAAGTTTAACGCCCACTGGTCTTCACCACAACCATAAAAGTACACAGAAACATCTCTGCAGCCGTTCTTTCTGCAATGCAATTTGTACTAATTTTTCCAAGAGTCCCACCACTAGTATTACTTAGCAGCTGAGATGACAGACAAGACTTCCATCTTAGAGCCTCTTTCAGAGAGCTCCTTCAGCTAAGTACCCTGTGGGTTTTCCCTTCTACTAAGTCTCTCTCTTTTTCTTTCTTTCTTTTTTTTTTCTTCACAAGAATAAAATTATGAAGGAAAATTAATTTTCATTGCAATGCAGTGAACTGTGAAAGAGTCTCTTAGTTGTGGTTTGGAATGCAGACACTCCTGGCTACCTTTTCAGACCATGGCTAATCATACCACTGACAGACCGGGGCTCACCAGCTGAACTGAATGCCTCAGTGCAGCCTCTGCTGCTGCAAGCCCAGAATGCACTGTGTGGCTGAACTCCTCAGAGTGCTGCATAAGGGATGACTGCTGACAGTAGATCAGGGAAGACTCTTCTGGGGCTATTTTATCCTGTTGACCACTGCTGAGGTGTTATTCTGCCATCTTTGAGATGCTGTGCTTGGTTCTCTCTTATTAATGTGTAGCTATAATTCTTTGGCTTTCTTCTCCAGGATGATTGTAGGTATTTCCACAATAACAGACAGTGGAATATCATTCATGTTAACCTTAGAAGCAGCAGGAGAAGCATGTGCTTATGTGCCTGGGTGTGCTCCTGGTGATTGCAACTGAGTGCACAGCGAGGAAAGGCGGTTCTGAAACTTGTCCATGGAACAGTACTATGACACACATGCTTTGGACCAGAGTGTTTATACCACTTTTCTCCTTTTTGACAACTTCCTGCAAAAACTCATTTGGGGGTTTGTTCAGCCCGTCATCAAGCTCTTATTCTTCTCCTTGCAAATGCCCATGTTTGCATTTGGGCAGGGTACACGTGGGTGAATGTAAATGCCAGGAATTAATGATGGAAGTATTCTCTCTTGTGAATTGTGCTTTGCTCATTCCATCTCAGATTGTGAATGGCCTAACTAGAAGTGACAATCAGTCCCACATGGGAAATATTGAGTGAGTTGTGAGAAAACAACTGTCCTAAAGAACACCCAACACCCTAGAAAGCTGAGCTGTGTGAACACAAAGTGTTCTGTAAATAATTGCAGTGTGAGAAACTCAACCCTGAAATGAACTGAACTCAAATTCTCTTGTTAGTTAATCCAAGTCTAAGAAACTGTACTTGTCTTTACTAAGTCAACTACTTGCTCTGCTCCAGGTGTATTGGCATTCTTTATTAAAAGCGGGTGGGTGTCCCAAAAGGCTATGCAAGTGATTAAACTAGCCATGTGTGTAATCCAATCATTCTTGATAGGCAGGTAGTGCACCTTTCATTTCTGAGGTAGAGCCTGCTCCCTGCATCCCTGCTTAGGAGCAGGAGAAGGGTAAGTTACACACCTGATGATTCCTTTTATCTTTGATAAACCAATATCTGCAGTGAAGCCTCATGCACTATTTAGTCATCAGCTGCTTGCTTTTACTTGCTTCAAGGTCAGTAGCAAACATTAATACATTTTATCCACTGCTTCCCTGGGGAGAACTTTCCTTGTGTCCCCACTCTGCCCAACAAATTTTATGGTCATAGCTGGAAAATCAGGTGACTACAGCTGAATATTGCAAATAGGCAAGAGACTCACAGAGTAAGCTCCTTTGTTCTAGAAAGCCAGATTTGGGATGTTCCACCACACAAGCACCCAAAAGGCTCTGAACCCAAATAAGCGCCAAATTAGGATGTGGACAAACCCAAGAGATGGGGACAGATAAGTTTATAAGCCTTCTGCTTTTGCCGTGAATCCCAGTGAATCTGTATGAAGTCTCTTAGGGAAAACCTGATGGACCAAAGGAGTGTCACTGTTACATGTCCCTGTACCAGCTGCTGCAATGCACACCTCCTGTGGCCAAAGTCCCCCCTTCTAAACAGAAGGGCTGGCTCTGCTACCAGCTGAACTCAGGAGGCTCTGGCATTATTTATTCTTCTAACCCTTGTGATTCCTCCCCGAGAAAGCAAGATGAATCATGCCTTAGAGAAACAGCTACATTAGGTACACATGGCGTTAAACTCGTCCCTTCCACCTTCTGGTGATTAACAGCCTGTGATCCTCCGTGATTCACGGCATCCAGGAGACATTATTTTCTGGGTTGTAAGAGCTGGACAGCATGTTTTCCTCATCAGTTACCAACTGTGATTGCAAGCACCTCTCGTACCTTATCTAGGCTGTTGGAAATGTTGTCAAGGAGGGGAAAGGGGAAGAAGATGAAGGAGAAAGCCTGGTCCCTCATTGACTGGCTCCTCACCTAGGGCCAAGCACATAGTGCTTGTCTAGGCCTCTGCAGGTTGAGCTTTTTCTCTTCTTGAGCCTTTTCTCATCCTGAGATTGAGTTTACTCACACCTTCCGAACTCCTTGGAGGGGATGTTGCAGAAAAAGAAAACCATTTGGTGACTGCTTTTAACTTGACAGAGGCTCAGTGCTAACTAGCACACCTGTCCATGGAGCTGGTGCCAGACAGCCGTGCCATGCAGTGCACATTTTGGTTGAATTACTGTACTTAAACTGATTTTCATCTCCATGCACTTGATATACACTTTCTTTTTTGCTCTTTTCTCTCTCCTCATTGGCAACTTCAGGAGCCATTTTTCTTCCTGACGCCATCTTGGCACTCTCTCTACCAGCATGTGAAAACAGCTGAAGTTATACATATGGAGACCTCATCCTCAGTAACCTAATGGATTCAGAAGACATCCTGAATATTCATCATTTCTCTTTTTATGAGCACCTTGGCAATTGCCTCCGAAGTTAAAGACTGTTGTAAATTAAGGAATGGCACTTGGTGAATACCAATTTATCCGCATTTCAAGACTTCCCTCACCCCCGCCTCCCCTCCGCACAATATTGCAGTTCCTGTAGTCTTTGTGAATACAGGGCATTGTTTCTGCACAGCCAAGGCAGAATTGTTTGTGCATCCCTGAAGACTGTGAAATGTCTGCGCCGGGGCTGCTCATTTAAACTCCGTGCACTTACTGTACCCTCTCCGGAACTCCCTTCCCAGAGAAGTCAGCAATGACCTTCTCAGAAGTAATGTTAAACACATGCTGAGGAAGCTTGGTTCCCTGACAGGCCCTTTTAATTATTAGTTGTAAATTAGCAAATCATGTTTTTTCAGTTTCGTATCAGTGGCTGCTTTGCCACATGTGGGATTCTCCAGGTACACGGTCTAAATGCAGCCTGTGAGCTACACGCTGACAGCAGGCTCATCTAGCAGAGTCATCATTTGATGCTTCATCAATGCAAGCAATTTTTCTTTGCACCAAAACTTGACTCCTTCAGAATAACAATAGTGTGGGAGTTAATCTGAAGGATTAATTGTGGTTAATAGTCACCAAGTGTTTTTTGAACATGTGTCAAGCTCACACGGAAGAGCCCTCCACTCCCCACAGAATAAGGCAGAAGGAGCTACATCCCAGATTTACAGAGGGCACTGAAGCACAGATGGCTTCATCCTGCAAGATGGTGAACACTCTGTTCCCAGCATTGCAAAACTAGACAGTCTCAATACCTTCAGTGCAATGAAGGAGGATCCACTTCCCTGAGGCAATACAAAAACCCTGGGGCAAAATAAGGGGTCACGCTTGGATTTCTGAGATTTCATTGTAGTCTTAACTTCATCTGTATTCAGAGCTGGACCTCACTAAGATTTTCATAAACGCAAACATTTTGCTGACATTTATAGTTTTATCATAAATCTGACAATGCTTGCTATTTTTCTCCTAAAGCCCCAGCTCCGGGAACCACATTTATATGACAACCTCAGTGATGAACAGTAAAAAAAAAAGGGATTCATAGCTGTTGGACCAGAAGGGACCACAGTACTCTTTGAACTGGCACCCCTCTGTGATAGCACAGGTGAACTCAAGAGCTGGGCATTGACAAGACAGAAGGCTCCTTTCAAGCCTTGCATTATAGCATCCCTCTCCTAAAACCACGCTTCATGGCCTACACCTGAGTGCTGGGATGCCACACATAGCATAATCACATTTCTCCTTTCTCTGCTTTGTTTTAAAAGAGCACTAGTTGCAGTGTGTTACTGCCTACATGGGCAGATATGACCTCAATCTCTTCAGCTGGAGATCACTGTTGGAGTGACCAGATCTCTCAGGGGACGATGTTGAGATTGGCCACCACAAGCTGCTCGCAGCAGAAGTGAGCTGAGCAACACGCAAAACAATCCCCTTGACTCTGGATCCCACCCACAAGAGGTGAAGCTTTTTCTTTTTAACTTCAGTTATCTCCTCGCTGTCTGGGAGGCCATCGTAGATCTCCTCTTCTTGACCTGTATTAAGAGCAGTCCGTTAACAGCTCAGCCAATTTCCAAGGGTTTGGCTGAGACTGAAAAGATATAGAAAAACATTTTTTGAAAGTGCTTTTTCATATATGTATCTATACAAAGCATGTGTAAACATGAACACAACGTAGTCTACTTGTGGACTTGTGGAAGAAAAGCTGAAACACTTCTGTCATTTTCCATTTATATTTATACACGATATAATAATAACAATGATAAAAGTAACCAGCTGTATTTTGGATATTCAGTTCTGGTCTGGATCAGCATCTCAATAATTAGATCCTTCTTCCGATTTTTTGGAAATGTACATAAGGAAAGACACACAGAGAACAGGTGTCAGCTCAGATTTCTTGGGCTAGGGACCTTGAGGAGTGTTTTTCCTTCAGGTAATGCCTCCTCATACATGAAAGAGGTGCAGTTATTGTGCCAGTGGGTAGATGACTGCTCTTTTGTGCGGAATATTGTCTGTGAACTGAACTGCAGGAAAGGAGGTGAAGCCAGGGGTGCTGAAAAGCAGGATTAATTATGGATGTGGCTAAAGCTTCATGCGAGTCTTTGTCATGCTGGCAGCAATTAATCTCTGTGGTGATGAGAGACTGTAAATACGATTCTTCAGTGAGAGGTGGGTTTTGATCTGATACAGCAGAGAAGTAGGCTGCTGCGTCAAGCTTCAACTGCTATCTCCCTGGGTACTCCCGGAGTGAAGGCTCACAAACAAGCAAAGAGCAAATTTCAAGATGAATTATTATATTCCGATGCTGTAACATTCTGATAAGCCTTTGCATTGCTGTGTGTTTGTCATCTCTGGACCTCGAAGAACTTTCCAAGCACTAACTGAGCTTTGCGTAGGATGTGAAGCTGGCCAGTATTACAGTCTCCTCTAGGGGAAACCACGTGCAAGAGTTCTACAGCTAACCTTAAAGACACTGACTAACTAGAGACTGCAGGCAAGAGCTGGCCAGCTCCCAATTGCACCCAAAATTTTCCAGTTGCTTCCAGGACAGCACGTGGCTACATTAGACCCTGGAGCAGATTAACACTTGCACAGTGTGGATCCCTTTGAGTCAGCTACTGGAAGAGAACAATCGCTTATTTATACATATGCTGAGGAGTTTTTCTTGATCAAGGTCTTCTGACAGGCTTTGATGTTTCAGAGAGTCTACAACTTTAAGAGAGATCTTTAGGAGCTGCATTTTTTGTAGGTCAAATTTTGGTCCTCTCAGATGGTGCAGACAGAAATTAATGAGACAAGTGAAATCATCTGAAACTTTATGAAATCTGGTCCAAAGTGATTTGCTCTATTTCTGAATGACTCGGTGATAAACCCTTAGGTAAAATGTAGTTCTGCTGCTTAAACTTCTTTGTGAATGGTTTTCAAAACCATGCCTTCCCTCTTCATTTATTAGTGCTGCTTACGCAGTATTGTACCTGAAAATACTTTTGTTTCCATCTTGTATTTTTGTCTCGGACAAAATGAAGGAAATCTTTTTTTTTTTTTCCTTTTCCATATAGAAAGCTATGTTGTTTCTGTTAGGAAAATCTGTGTCTGAATTAATTTGTAAATCTTTAATGCATACATACATGTGAACATATGTACATGACTTCCAAAACAAAAATTGCTACCATTACACAATAATTAGATGAAACCATTATTTCCCAATGAGAAATGTTCTCTTAAGTTTGTATTCATCATGCTGATTAGTCATGGTAAAAGACACACTAACACGCTAACACTTTGGAAATTTAGGGGAATATTTACAGTTTGAAAGGTTATGAGTGAAGAGTGAAAAGAAATGTAACAGAGCTCTTATTAGAACTTTAATTGCCAATCAAAAACCATCCCCAATTTATTCAGTGTCTCCTTCCAGGAGAGTATATTGTTAGTTCAGCTGCAGTTTCTTAACTTCATTGTGTTTTATGTACTTTGGCCATTACATATTGCCTCAAAATATACTATACAGTGTGATTACAAATGTGTTCTGATTAAGTATGTAGAAATTCACCATGGGAGGAGTGAGGGTCATAGCATAAGAGCCATTGTTTATGTGTAGATTACTTTTAATGATCAATTGTTAGATAAGCCTTTTAATCTTACTGTTTGGGCTATACCTTTATTTATATTCTATGGCGCTGTTTTAGTTGCAGACCTGAGGAGCAGACGATGTTGTTTATCTATCTCTTCCACTCCCACTGCACAATTTGGAAAGAAAATGTAGGGGATGTGTCTCCATGGAAAATGAAAATTAGAAAAAAGAGTATCAAAAGAGCCAAAAGACATGCTGGAAGACCTAGAGAGTGCAGCAGAACAGTACTTTTTTATTGCTACAAAAGGACTTATTGAGGACTAAAGTTTTGTTGCATCTTAAAACAAGCACTGACTTATTCAATTTAGAGAGAAGGGCCATAAAGATGACTTTAGCTATAATGCAGATGATCTACAAGAGGGGCTAAAAAGCTTTGTTTTCTTCAACTGAAAAAAAGCGAGAGCTTTTAATTTTAAGACCATGAAGAAAGCCTCACATTGTATGAGATCCCAGGAGCTCCGAGAACCAGTGCAAACAGAGATTGCAGACATGTACAGAACTTGTCCTCTCCAGCATTGCCACTACTACTGATTACAGAGAGAATCACACCAAGACTCTCATTTTGAGAATCACCCTTGTGAAATGCTGAAGATGGTGGAGAAGATGAAGAAATGGTTATATGATGTGTACTTGCACAGGTAACGGTGCCAATGCCAGACAGTAGTTGCAAAGGGATGGAGGGAGATATAAGATTCCTTGCTTCTAGGCATCAAAGAGACCAAAAGAACTAATGAACTTCGCAAGAGATGAGACAGATTCATTAAGGAATGGCCAATAAGTGACATTTCGAAGTGTTTGCTCATGTGTAACCTTTACGTCAAGAAATTCCAAACCATCACTCCTTGGAAAATTGTTTAGTGTAATGAGAAAGAATCCCTCTGTGATATGTGCCCTAGTTCTTCTGTGCTTACCCTAAGCATCTGTTCCTAGTCACTATAAGGAGAATACTTCTCAGGCATGTAAGTGGAAGGCTGGATGCACCAGGATGAACTAAAAGGTCAGAGCCCAGTTTCCTACGCTCACCACTCTACTAGTGATGGAAAACCCTTTCACTAAGAGCCTGAGCCACTGAAACAAACCCATTTTGAAGACAAAATTGCACTGTGGTGAGGGCCTTCTTCTAACAATCAAATTACAAGTGGGAATAATATTAAGAAAAATCAAAACAATTAGAGAATGGCTGTAGTGAGAGAATATAAGCAGAAGTATGCTTATATTCAAAATGTATTTATTAATATTTTTAGCAAACATAATAAAGAATGTCTCAATGCCTTTATCAGACTCATAAATATAGGGAAACTAACTTCTCTTTTCCTAAGAATCTCCAATATCTAAACCAATAATCAGGATTTTTATTGAAGAGTGAAGAAAAATGATTCCTCGGGAAACTTAAAAATGTTTTAAAATGAACCTTAAGCCCTATCCTGCATGTCAGTCATGTTAATGCATGTGTTTCCAATTTGAAGATGAAGAGTTCTGTCAGAAGACTCCTTATAGACAATGTCTTGCCAGCTCTTGCCAAGATTAAGAGTTCAGTGCTTTCTTTCTGATAATGAGGAAGGAATTCAGTGCAGCTGTGAAAGTTAGGAAAGACATTACAAGGAGGATGAAAGAAGGATGCAAGAAAATGTGATCTTCATTGTTAGAAATCTGATAGATGGGGGGAGCAGTTAAATTAGATGTTGTTATATTGTAAGATGAGTGAGTCCAAAATCCTGAAAGCATGAACAAGGATTAAAGTTAATCAGCTCAGAGTGAGAATCTTGGTGTAATGCTCTCTGTAATCAGTAGTAGTGGCAGTGCTGGAGCGGACAAGACAAGAGTTCTGTGCATGTCTGCAATCTCTGTTTGCATTGGTTCTCAGAGCTCCTGAAGTCTCATACAATGTGAGGCTTTCTCCATGGTCTTGAAGCTAAAATATAGCCCAAGGCTGGAGAGTGAAATACTAAGTTAGAACTGCCCCTCCAACTATCCAAAGCTTGTGCTGTTGGCCCCATGGGACCTTTGCTAGTGTCTTGTGTCTGCTGCTTACAGCTTTAGACAAGAACATGAGCTTCTTGCGGTGAAGAGTGGTTGCCTCTTTGAAGAGGAGATAATGGACTGCAACTTACATATGAATAGTTATTCACACAGCAAGAACGTGAAGAAAATACATTTTTCCTCTTCAGATGAATATTCCACTCATTTCTTTTCTGCTCTAGGGCTTCCAGCTTTCTAACCTGATGAGTTATGGACAGTCATTCTTTCCAGCATTAGCTGAATTCTTTTCTAATTATACATGTTCTGAACAGCACGAGGCAGATCTGCTGGTAGAACATTTGGTGCAGAGAGCATAATAAATTCCACAGGGAGCTTGACATGCCTTGCCATAGAAGCAATATTCATTTTCATCACCATAGAAGAGATGAGACACTGAGCCAGTTTAAAAAACTGCCGTGCTACTTTACCAGGATGTGTGGGTGGGATTAACATCGGCTGTTCAGTTGAAAGGCTGCCTTGTAAAACATCTTCACTAGAATTAAAATCTAGACATTTGTAGATCATATTTTACAAAAACAAAGGGGCAGAAGATGCAATTAAAAACAGATCTATAAGACACAAAAGAAGTGCCGCAATTCCAGCATAAAGTTGATAATAGCACATTGAAAATAACAAATAGAAAGCATCAACTATGCCAGGAAGTTTTAGTACAATTTTTTTTTTTACTCTAATATATCTCTGGAAATTAGATGTTAAATGCTTACAATAAAAAGCAATTCTGAAAACAGTGCGGGTTTATTGTCAAGCAATGATTTACAGAACAAATATATTTAGATTTCAAGTAAAAGTACTTTTTTTTTTTGTTCAGCCACCAGGCCTGCAAATCCATCCTGGGACCTCCAAGCAGATTATTTTCTTGTTTCTCATGGATAGCAATAAACTTGCTAAAGACCATCTGTGGAAAAGATGTCCAACATGTCTCTTGGACGTTGCAAGCTGCATATTCAGATTTTGGAAAAAAAAGTGGAGAACATACAGGCAAAAGTGGGAATTTCCCATCTTTTTATAGATTATCTGTAGCCCAACTAATACCAATATAAGAGAATATTTGTGGAACAATATAGCAAGCTAGGAGCAGAAGAAGGCATATGGTTGTATCATCTGCTTTTGTTCTCAGTGCATTAGAGTCATGCCATAGAATTGTATCATAGAATCATAAAATGACTTAGGCTGGAGGGGACCTTAAAGATCATTTAGTTCCAACTCCCCTGCTGTGGGCAGGGCTGCCACCCACCAGCTCAGGTTGCCCAGGGCCCCATCCAACCTGGCCTTGAGCATCATCAAGGATGGGGCATCCACACCTTCTCTGGGCAGCTGTGCCAGGGCCTTCTCTGCAGTGCTGTTCTCAGTGAGTTCTTCTCCCAGTCTGTACTCCTATCTGGGATTACTGCAACTCGAGTGCAAGACCTTGCACCGGCCTTGTTGAACTTCATTACATTTTCATGTGCCCATTTTTTGGGAGTGTCCAGGTCCCTCTGGATGAAAAAGGTTTTGTGAGTTTCTTGGACAAACAAGTATTTGCTGCAGCTGTGCCGCTGGCAACTTGTGTGAGGCAAGTGCAGAAACAAGGGCTGATTCAGTGCTCAGCAGCCCAGCTTGGGTTTTGACACATCCTGAAGGGATGAGGAGACAAATCTTTGTATCACTGGCGTGAGCCACAGTAACCATAAGCTACTGACCTCTACCAGCATACTCGCCAAGGCAGCGGACCTAACCTGCTGTGCTGGTTGCCTGAAGCTGCTGGTCTGAGGGACAAATAAGGACCACATTCCTTGCATTGACTGAGTCCAGAAGATATGCCCTAATAATTGCATAGATAGATAAGAACCCACGAGTAAAGAGGTAACTTACTTTTGTGGCACATATGGCTGTATAATTCCCATGGCTTTAATGCACTGTTTGGTGCTCATCTACATTTTTATCATGCCGCTGAGGTCAGGGATGCTCAAAGCTGGCAGTCTCTTCCCAGGGCCACTATGAGCATGGTGGGAGCAGACACATTTCATCCTCCCACAGAGATGTTACTTTTGTTCTCACTTGCTTTGTTGTTTCCCTTTATATATAATAAGAGTCATTCAGAGTCAGTGTAAATGTTTGTTCAGAAGAAGGGATGGAAAAATGTAAGAATAATTCTGGTAATGGAAGTAGAATGTAAACAAAGCTTAGAGAAAGTGGAGAAGCAGTGGAGAGATTTCCTGTTTAAGAACGGAAAATGGAAAAACTAAAATGGCTACTTAGGGAAATGTAGAATAAACCCTCCACAGTTTAATGAAAAAGGAAGAATATGGATCTGATCACAGCTCGACAGTGGCAAAAAAAGATCATCTTTCTTCTGTTGGGAAAAAGATTTCCGTAGAGCTTAGAAGAGAAAAGATTTCCACACCCATGAAATACAGTCTAAGTACTTGACAGCATGGCATAGACACAAAGGTGTGTCCAGACTGCTCTACTCCTGATGGCACTGGAGTGAGGAGGGAAAGTTGGTGCATTTATTTTAGTTCTTGTCATTTCTGCAACAAAGGAATCTCTCGGAGGTGGTCATGAAGGAAATCAGTGAGAGGATTTCTACCATGGATCCTCCCTTCATTCCTGGTTGCAAAGGCTTGTGGGATGCTTGTTTTGGAGGATGAGATGTATTTCAGAGCATTGTGACCACCCTAGTACTGTTGTGCTGAGTGTTTCTAATGTGCTAAAAGAAAGAACATTTACTAGGATTATTTTTTTTCTTAAGTGCATGTGTTTCACTTGTTATTTCAGATTTATTGGTGTTTACTTATTGCTGAATAATGAGCCTGAGGGTAATGGAAATCTTAATAGGCTAAAAAATTGGAGCCAGCATCATCAAATGCTTCCTGTTCTTTACTGGTGCAGTGTTGCCACTTTATTTGCTTACTCTGCAAGACAAATGTGTTTGTTGCAACATTTTGGCTGAAATCCTGATTCACACTTACGCAGCACTGGGACTTCATCCTGGCTGCCTGAGGGAAAATGCAAGGGGGGTGGCTGTCATCTGGCCCCACAGTGCACATACATGTCACCATGAGGCCACAGGATGTGCTACGCTATCAGTGACATGCAGCAAAGTTGAGCCCACGTTGTCTTGACTGAGGCTGGCTGTTTTGCTGATGCCAGCTGGACCTGGGGCAACATGGTATTGCAGGCAATCCCTGTGACCCAGCAGATGCATGCAGCGAACCAGATCATGGGATGTTCACCCCGCCAGATGATGCTACCCTGGCTGAAGTGTCACATGTAGTCTGCAGATGGTTGTGTGGCAAAGTCACACTGACCCTCAGCAGTTTTGATGCCTAAAGGGTAATCGTACCATCTGCTTTAGGGAGCTGACTGGAGTGTCTCAGAACCATGGGTTACCGTATTTTCAGTGCCACCACTGGTGCGTGAGAGTCCTTGTCTATTTAGTCATTAGGATTTTGTGGAGGGCCACCACTGTCTGAAGAACTACGGAGCACACCAACTCCACAGTGAACTATCTTGTAGTCATCTGAGACAGGAAGGGGACGTTGCCTGCATACCATCTACTCCCACCCCTGAGATCTGGGCTTCTCTCATAGAATCATAGGATCATTAAGGTTGGAAAAGACCTCTAAGATCACCTAGTCCAACCATCAATCCATCCACACCGTGCCCACTGACCATGTCCCTCAGTGCCACATCTTTATGGTTCTTCAACACCCCTAGGGACGGTGACTCCGTCCCCGCTCTGGGCAGTCTGTGCCAATCCCTCACCACTCTTTCTGAGAAGAAATTTATCCTAATATCCAGCCTGAGCCTCCCTTGGCGCAACACAAAGCCATTACTTCTTGTTCTATTGCTAGTTACCTTGGAGAAGAGACCAATTTCACCTCACCACTACCTCCTTTCAGGCAGTTGTAGAGAGAAATAAGGTCTGCCTCGAGCCTTATCTCCTAAGAGATTGCACCCCAAGCCCACACCTGTGGGTGCAGTGCTCCTGTCTCACCCCACGAGCCAAGGCAGCAGATCAGCCTCCAAGATGGACCAGCAAAACCGATTCCTCCAATGGATCTAGGCATTTCCATTTGGCAGAAGTGTCAGAGGCTAGAAAGTGTGTGTGCACAGCTCTAAGATGAAAAGGAATTCAACTTGCTATTTTTTTTAACACATCACCCAAACTGCATTTTCAAGCCTCTGTATTTTCGAGCCTCTGCTAACGAGAAGGTCCTCTGATGATCAGACAGAGTACTTTGTAAAGGAATTTGCAGACCAGAGGTGCTTACCATTAATTTCCTGCTGTCTACGATTACTATCATTGCATTTTTGAGGCTCTTTTAAAATAAACTATGCCATGATGTAATGCACACAAAAGGGCTGGGGTGGGAGTGCAGAGAAAGGAAAAGAAGCAGCATCTGGATTTTGACTGGTATCTTCTATAGAGCATCTTGATGTCTGTAATTAGTGTCATGTTATGAGAGCTTAAAAAAATAAAGGCGCCAGAGTTCCAAATAAAACATAAAATGGCTTTGATAGAATAAATGTTACTATCATTGTTTAAAAATGTTGTGACCTGTCTGCTATAGTTTCTGAGAAAGATATTTTCCAGTGCTGCTGCTCTCGCTCTGACTCTTTTTTAAATTCTATTATTACAGATAAGGACAGAGGAAAATCCTCAAGACAGACTCGTTTTAAATCTCTGTAACACAATGCCAGCATTGTCTCTCCTCAAGCTGAACTTCTAAATTAAAATAGGCATGATCTTTAACAGAGCTCTGAAACACTCTGTTCTACAGACACTTTATCCCCTTTATTAGAGAACATTAATAATTCAAATGTTATGGCTTAGGTTAGGCAGACCCATTTGTCTGGTGTTGGAATAATTTAGCTGTACTCCACTGTTCAACGCTGTTTTGATACAGAGTGGGCCAAATTCTGCAGCCTCTTTGAAAGCCGTGGCAGCTTTACCTGCAACTTGGCTAAGCAATAGGAAGGCGCAGAAACAAATAAGAGGTCCTGGCAATCTTTTCCTTGACCTTTAGCATGCACGGAAAATGTACAAACATGCACTCCCAGCCCAATTTCGCAGACTGCATAAGGCAACATTTCCATTTCAGCCAGTTGGATTTTTGCCTGAGCAAGGCCTCTGGTCTTGAGATCCAAAAATTCTACATAAACACACTTGCAAAAACACATATGCAACCCACCTTCGCAGTAAGATTTCCCTCAAGCTTATATTTTACCATGTGTGAAGCAGGATTTCTTCACTGCAGTGTGCACATGTGCCTCTGAATGCATCAGATTTTCAAAACATAGGGATTTTCTGTGACTTTTTTTCAAGACTTTCAGAGCCAAGCCACTTTCTACCTACAGGTTAGATGGAGAAGTCATTAGCAACAGTGATTTCCAGGCCCTTACATCTATAAAGTCTTTGTTTTCACATCGAATGTATGAGCATGTAGTGGCATCCAGATTAGTATGCACACTTATTTTTACCAGGTGATATATTTCTCTGACATGAAACCAGATCTCATCCAAATACAGCTGGACATGAAGTACTTAAGATATGGATCTGCCCTTCATGGTCTGACTCTAACACTAATAAAACACAAGCAGTGCCCTGAAAAGGCTAAGTTTATTCCTTTCACAAGAAGCAACATGTATGATGAAGTAGGAAGAAATGGATTCTGATCCTGTTCTACACCTCATCTGGGGTGAAAGGGTCAATAAATATCCATCCTAGGGTTCTGAAAGAGATGGCTGATGTGGTTGCTGATCTGCTCTCCATCATATTTGAAAAATCATGGCTGTCTGGTGAAGTCTCCGATGACTGAAAAAAGGGAAACATTACTCCCATTTTTAAGAAAGGGAGAAAGGAAGACCCGGAGAACTACAGGCTGGTGATCCTCACCTCTGTGCCTGGGAAGATCATGGAGCAGATCCTCCTAGAAGCTATGTTGAGGCACATATGAGACAAAGAGGTGATTCAAGACAGCCAGCATGGCTTCACCAAGGGCAGATCTTGCCTGGCAAATCTGGTGGCCTTCTATGATGGAGTGATGGCTTCAGTGGACGGGGGAAGGGCGGTAGATGTCATCTACCTGGACTTCTGCAAGGCCTTTGACGTGGTCCCTCACCACAGCCTTCTCTCTAAATTGGAGACGTATGGATTTGAAGGATGGACTGTTCGATGGATTAGGAATTGGCTGGCTGGACGCAGCCAAAGGGTTGTGATTAATGGTTTTGTGTCACAGTGGAGGCCAGTCACAAGTGGTGTCACTCAGGGGTTGGTCTTGGAACCGGTGCTCTTCAACATCTTCATCAATGACAGATGATGGCATGGAGTGCAGCTTCAGCAAGTTTGCGGATGACACCAAGCTGAGCGGTGCAGTCAATACACTGGAAGGAAGGGAAGCCATCCAGAGGGACCTGGACAGGCTGGAGAAGTGGGCCCATGAAAACCTAATGAAGTTCAGTAAGTCCAAGTGCAGAGTGCTGCACTTCGGTTGGGGCAATCCCAGTTATTTATACAAACTGGGGGA
>PPHD01013280.1:6417-17445 GCA_002909625.1 Bambusicola thoracicus | reverse complement strand
GCCCCCGCGGCGACCCCGAGCCGCGGTCCCGCGCCGCTCACCTGCGCGCTGAGGGAAGGCCGCGCTGCGCCGCCGGCTCCGAGCTGCTCCGCGCCGCTGCGCTCCGCTCCGTGCCCGCCGCCCCGCTCCCCTCCCAGCGCCGCAGCCCCGCCGGACGTGAAATCACTTCCGCTACCTGCGTGACCTCACAGGCCGCGCCCCCCTCTCCCCCGGAAGCGGCGGCATGCACGGGGCGCCCGGCGGCGGCCGTGGCCGGGGGGCGGCGCGCGGCATGCTGGGAGCTGTAGTCCTCTCGCCGCGCGGCATGCCGGGCGCCCTTCGCTGGGCGGCCATTTCGCGGGGCGCGGCGCGGGGCACGCCGGGAAACGTAGTGCCGGCCGCAGGGCGAGCCGCCATCTTGTGGCGTTGCCGGGGAGCGAAGCGCGGCCCGGCTCGGGGCTGGGAGGGGGAGCGCTCCGAGCGTTGCACGCAGGTTTCACGTCTGTGATAGAAGTGGCTTCTTCCACTTATTTCAGTGTTCAGCAAGCTCTGCCGAGCTACACATGTAGCAGAGAAGAAACAGCCGCACGTGAACTCATACGTGAGAGTTACATACGGATCACCAGGCCTACGTCTAGCATTTTACGCTGCAGTCTGACTTCCCCTCGTGCCCTTTTGTGGTGCAGAGAAGAGGCAATAGCTTGCCGGGACCACACGCCATTCTGCCACCCAAGTGTATCCAGGCATCTCCTCGAGATTAATTAAGCACTTCGGAAGCCTTCCTTTCATCAGACATCAGCACAACGCATGCACGCAAAGGCAGAGAGAACGCAGAACTCACTTCTCAGAGTATAGCAGGGCAGCTCCAAAAGTAACCCTTACGTCATTCCGTCGGCCCACGGAAGGAGGCGGGTGTTGTGGTGTGGCAGCAGAGCTTCAACCGCCCCCACATCGCTGTGTGACGGATGGCAGCAGAGGGGCGCTGAGCAAATGGTGTCAGAGGTGGAAGTGCGCACTGAGCAATGGCACTCGGTAACAATAATCACTGCTTGGTGAATGTTTATGAGACCGAGCAGTGGAAGTGAGCACAAAGTTGGACGTCACAGGCAGTGTTTTCCCAGCAACGGCACCGCCACAGCAGCTGTGGGTTACCTTTGCTTATGCAGAGTTTTATGAGCGTGGCCTGCAAGCTTTTGTTCATTGCTGGTAAAAACGCATAGCTAATGGTGGCAATGACGTTGAAAAACAGTGTTTTGTAGCTGAGAATTTGCTCCATCAAATAGCACTATTTTGCTCTTTGTTAACTGTTGCGGTTTCGGTGGAAAAAATAGGAGGCATTACTTTCAGAGCAACCTATGTGCATCAAGAAATAAGTCAGACCTAAAGAGCATTTTGTGTCCGAGCACGAAGAGCTGCACACAGCCTAGCAAAGCTCTGACAGTACTTCCACTGACTTCAAATATAGAAGTAGAGGTGACGGAAGCAAGGGATTTCTGATCTGTGAATGTGAATTATGCCACAATTACTTTATGCCTGCCATTTAGACACTAAGTGTGACCTAACTACAGAAATTACTACAGTTCAATCCTCACCAGTTACCCAGCTTAGAGTTTATCACAGGCTGAGGATGCTAGATGTAAGACCACTGAATGGCACAGCTACTGAAGAAGACTACAACTGCTAAGGAAAGGCTACTTAACAAATAAAACATATGGAGCTGCACGATTCCACTGTGTGAACCTTAGCTGTGCATGTTGTATGGCAGTAGTGTTAAAATGCTTGGGGAGCCTTGCACTTCTGTCCTCCTGTTCAAAATTCTCATCTACCAGTTTTAGGGCAGTGGGATGACTGCCAGTGATTGAATCATTGCTTAGAAGTAGAAGACCTCTGCTTGACTGATGAATTAAGCAGCCTCTTGGAGACGGCTGAATGACAAGTGTCACTATAAACAAGTACAGGACCAAGTACAGCCCTGTGACTCAAAACCAGAACTGACGGCACAGCTTCTGTTGTCTGCACTTTTTTCTGGGGGGTTGGATAAGCAGTGGGGCAGCTTTAAGATGAAGTACTTTCACTGCAGTATACTGATGAGTGCCGTGTAACTTCTTTCCCAAGAAAGAGCAAGAAGCCATCACAGCATGTTAAGATTTGGATATTTAAATACAATCTGTGCATTAGCTGTTCACTGACATTATACCACTGTCTCCCTTCAGTCTCCAGCCAAGCCGCTACCACCACTGTATGAGATACTTCAACTTTTACTCTGCTCTCACACAGAAGGCATGTGCCATATCCTCCTCTTTTGCGAGGATCCAACAGCAAAAGGTGACACACCAAGGAGACAAGTAATTGAGATTTTAATTTCACAGAGTACACCATCATATCCGCCAGGTGCATTTACTTAAGTAAACCAACTTCATCGGGGTTCCGCCTCCTACATCTGAAAACATTTGTTCTCAGCACTGAAGAATCCCCACTGGTCAGGAGTTTGGGGTTGAAATAACCACCCCGAGTCATTTTACCCATGCAAACATGGTGTGGCCTGAACTTTAGCTTTGAGGAGAATATCACAGAAGTTAAGAAATCAAACTGTCAGCAGAATATACCTACCAGTGTTTTAACAAATAGTATTTTAATTTGTTTGGAAATGGAAGAAGTTTTAGATAAGAGAGAGGAGTTATTTAGTAAGCTTCTAAATCACAGGAGTTAAAACATGCAATCTCAGGACAGCTAGAGTTTCAGTGTGCTATCATCAACAAGGGATTCAAGAGCTCAGGAAACACAATGGTTAACATGCCAAACGTCTGTACAAGTTACTGTTGCCTAGCTTTGTTTATTGGTAAATCACTTTAGTAACCTGAATTCACAAATAAGCAGTAAATAACAAAAACTACGGATAAACACAGGTTACACATGCAGATTCCTGTTCACATATCACATGTGCAGGTACATTAAGAGCACAGTTCTAAAAGATTCTTGACAAAACCAGATCAACAGAAACAGTTTTAAAATGCAGGTATGAAAAATTACACGTGAAGAATATAAAGATACTGCTTTTTTTTGTTGCTTTGTTTTTGTTTCTTACATTTCAGACTCAAATGCTGCTTTTGAATATAGCAGAGGTGTACGGCAGCTGCAAGATTCAAGTCAAAGCAGGAAGAGCTCGAGGAAATAATACTGGTCAGAGGAGAACGGGCATTTACTTCTCACTAAAAATACAAGGGATAGCTGAATAGGAAGGTCTATCAGAGCTTAGGAAAAAAAATCACAAAGTTGTAAAGCCGACTCATCACTAATTTTCCTATTTGCTACATAACAACAATGACATTAAAAGAAACTGCAATTCAACACTTAAAAATGCAACTTACATTTAAAGACTTCTCAAAAGTGAAATGCAACGACAGCCTCACGCTCCAAAGTAAGTACCTGCTAGGCTCAGACTGAAGTACGGAATGTTCCAGATGAAATAAAAATACAGCGTTACTTTTCATTTTTTATTGAGAATGGATAGACGAATTTTCGAAGCTTCAAAGTAGTAAATTTCACTTCAAGGACATTTTCTTGCCATAGATGAGCGCTGCACAAGGATGCAAGGCTTTTTCTTTAATAGCTCAGTGTCAAAACGAAAACGTGTTGCCATTCCCACATGAAGAACAAATTTTTTTTCATTAACTTAACTGCTTCTGCTTTTTGCTACAACACTGAACACATGAACAGATCTCTAACATCTACTGCATCTCACTAAAACAAAACAAAAAGAATACAGTATTTCCATCTACTACTGGTACTGCCTTTAAAAAAAGATTAACATTAAGAACAAAGCCACTGTTCTCCTTACATCCGTCCTTCTTTTTATGCTTCTTTCTTTTGCCTGTAGTCTTCTGCCATTTTATCCAGAATTTTCTGTTAAAAGAAATCAACCACATTTTGGATGTACTCAACAGTTTCTCACAGTCGCAACATTAAGTCCATAAAGATTAACCCCATTTTCACTCTGTAAAAATCTATGAATGCTGACTGCAAAGGTCGTAACAAACACGATCGGCACTTCTCCACAAGAAGAAATGAAGCAGAGCTCCTCTGAAGCACTGGGTTATCATTACATCACCGAGCATACAGCTCACCAGCAGCAGATACCTGAACGGCAGCCATGCAAGCATTTACGTGGCCCTGCCGTCACCGTCTGCCTAACAGGCCGGCAAGGTAAGGGAGTGACTTGCCAATGCCATGCATTTATGGCTGTAGCTGTACCACTTACCTGCTTGAAATTTGTTATCTCCCCTCTCTAGAGAAGGGTTATGGCAGCAATTGGAGGAATTTGGTATCACTTTGATTCCCAGCCAGAGAAGTGCTCTGCCATTGTAAATAAAAAGCTCCTTTTCCCTCTTCCCTCCCCAGTTCTAAAAGCACAGCGAAATTACAAGGCACTCAAAAGCAGCTCTATTTGTGCCATGGAAAAAGGAAATCAAGTTTCATTTCAGTATCAAGGTTAGTAAGTTGCTCACAAGTCTCAGCATCATTTGCCCCACTTCCCCATTTACATCAAGCCTTTAATGTCCCCAGATCAGGTACCTCAAATGGGAAAAAAAAAAAAAAAGAAGAAAAAAAAAGCTATGGGTGATGGATGAGGTGGGTTTTTCTTACTACTGGATTCTGCACGGTAGTTGATTTTCTCATCTACTCCTTGATAATGCTATTTGCTTTGAGACGTTTGTTTGTGCCACCTGCCTTCTAAGTGCACAGCCCTGTATTTGTTTTTTGGATAGCCTAGCATTGCACAGGAGAAAGCAAACGTTTCCAGCTCTGAGATACCACCTTCTTCCTTTCTCTAGAACCCATGGGCTTTGATTTCAGCTCAATAATCAACCCGTATAAAATCAAATGATGTGAACACTGCATTATCAGAGCCTTATTTAGAACTTCCCTTTCTGGGAAGTGGTATTTAAAAGCAGCTCACGATACAAAAATACAGCAGCAGCATTACCATTCATGCCATGCAATCATGTGATACCTCATCCAATTAGAAACTGTCAAGCATGCTCACAAAATCAGAAGTTGCAAATATGGATTTTTAACAAAAGTATTTCAATTTAGTTGCCCAGTTAAATATACTCTCAAAGGGCCACATGGAGAAGATTGGAGTCACCGGTATTTACTTTGTGCCACTACCCCTAAGCCTGGCCTCTGCTCCAGTCAGAATGCCCTCTTTAATCCAAGTTCGCAAAGAAATGCTGGAGCCCATCTTTCACAATGTGCACCCTGGGTACTTTTTTCAGAAGATGACGTTTTAGAGAAGTCTAGCTTGAGTGAGAAGGTAGAGAATGAGCCAATTGCAACTGCCTGCGAGCTTTTTGTTTTTCTGCCTCTTCAGTCCAGTCTCATTCAGATCTATTCCCCAAGGAAAGAATCACGCCACTTAAAATGAACAAGTTTTTGCCTTACCTTCAACTTTTGATAATGAGGAAGGCTGCTGCAATGGGTCTTTTTTGCAACATCTTCATTTGTGTAGAACAGGGAACACAATTTGCAATAAAACCCTGTTTTGGGTACCACATAATTCACACCTAGAGAAGTAAACACCACAAAATAAACTAAGAGAACTACTCTACATCATTTCTTTAATGTCATATGTCATTTCAAGCTAAATCTTAAACCATAATCCACTTTACATTAAAAGCTGCTTTGTCTTTAGAAGTCTTTGGTTTAGTTTACTCAAGCCAGGGGCCTACAGTAATAGCTAAATATGTGCAGGCTTTTTTTTTTAAATCAACCTTTCGGTTTAAGGGTCCGTTTTATTGATTCCTTCAAAAGAACTAATAGCGTTCTGAGACCAATCTGTGCGTTTTGAGCAGTTAGTATGAATCTAGGCTAACATCACTACTGTGATTTGTGCTATTAATTGAATTAGTGTTGCTAAAACATACCTCTTCCAATTTAATTTCTGCCTAAGGAAAGTGTTATGGAAAACTGTATGAAAATGAGGGGGGAAAAAAAAAGAGAATACTAGAGGTAGGGGAGGAGTGAAGAAGAGAAGAATGGAGAGCCCTCAAATGAAAGGCTCGGAGGCAACACGCTGCCAGAAATAAAAGCCAAATGAAATGAGAAACACTACTGCAGTGCATAAAGACAGGTTTGAAAAGAAATGAAAACAGCCTTACCAACAGGAACATTTGGCTGGTATGGCCCAATCCTAAATTCATCTGGAATAAGAGCTTTCTCTTGGACGTTCTTTGTTTCCTGTTCATCCTGGGTGTCTATATTTTCGTGGGCATTTTTCTCAGGATCTTGTGCTGCTGTGGTGTCGGAAGCTTCAACAGCTTCAGCCTTCAGATTATCTTCAGTCTTGGTACCATTTTCTAACGTTTCATTTTCCTGCTCTGGCTCCTCAATCTTGTCTACTTTGATTTCTGCCAAACTATCATCATTTTTGCCAGCAGATTTTACTGCCAAACCCGACTTCCGAAGTTTTTGATGATCTGAGTCTTCTTCATCACCAACCTCATCTAGAGTGACAAAGCCCTCCATGCTCCGTGGAAAGCCACCCACGTATCGCTGTTGAGAAAACGTTTTCCTTAAGTCACCTTATTCTTAATGGCTTCCCTCAAACCATCTTAAGAAGTTCACTTGTTCAAAATGTTACTCAGACATGCAGAAGTGTAACGGGTTGTTTTAAAAGAAGTGTTCCACTGCTCCAGAGTCAAGTGTTCAATTTGGAATGAACATTTTAGCACTGTGAGTGTCCGCTGTTCTATCACATCAATATGTGACCTTTGTCTTGATAATTTCATTTTTGTTAATCTGTTGTTTTGAAAGTCCCTCTAATGTGAAGTTTTTTTAATTAAATGGATGTCATTTTGGAATGCAGTTTTTACTTGTAACAATCATATAAGATCCTCAAATTCAAGCCTACATGAAAGGTAGAATCTTACCAGAATAATTATATACCCACTAATAGTGTGAAAGTTCATAAAAAGAAAAACTAAGAGCCCTCTTTCAATCAGTGGAAAGCTTGGAGCTTCCCCATTGAAAACAAACAAGAAGCCTGTGGAGGTCTCTTAAAAACCAGCTTCACCAACAGACAGTGACACTGACGGGGAGACATCAGTGTTCCACATCATTAACAGCAATCATGAATAACAGTGAAAGACGCAGCATTAGCTTTGTATCTGTGCTCTAGGAGTTTAGTTCTTCAAGGAAACAAGTTTGGGTTTTCATGTGCCTTATCCTGACATATAGGAATGTGACAAGAAATAGTCACTGCCATTCACATTGGCAACGTTAACCCCAACACTGCACAACTTCCTTCCTGACAGAATTGCCCAGGACTGAAAACAATGCACACTGAATTCATTTAAAAGCAGGGAATATGCCCTTTCTCTCCCCTTTCCTACCAAAAGGAAAAAAAAAAAACCTTCCAGTCAATAATGTTACTGAAGTTTTGCATACATTTTGCATCCTACTCTACATAACCAAGTGTGATTTAAAAAAAAAGAAAAAAAGCAGCAGGTAGGAGAAACAACTATGAGAGCACGTGATCATCTAATGAGAAAAATTAAGTGCACCGCAAGAAGTACATGACTTCTAAGACCTTAAAACTACTTGCTTTTCTTTTCCTTTCTCAATTGGAAATGGCCTTGGCTAACCCAAATGGACTTGTCTGCCTTTGCAGCCAGCATAATTAGCACTCACACAATTTTGTTCAAGTCTAAAACAGCCTCAAGTCTCTTATGATCCCCCCAACCAGATGTCACTGGTCTTTTCAGTGCTCAAAAGAGTAAATATAGACAGGCTTGTTAGGGATAAATAGCTCCCCTGGCTGCTTAACGTTAGTGAAGAAAGGAGTAAAGACTGGTAAGAAAAACCCCATGAAATAATATGGGTGGAAATGCACAAGTTAGTGGCTTCTGTCAAAATAGAAACGCTGATTTATAACTGATTTCATTTGCAAGTTGCATCCAACGGGATCTTCTTTCTTCGCAGAAGCTTTAATACCCGTTACTCTTCAAACAGGTGTGACATGCACACATTTTAAAGACCCACAGAAAAAGATCTGAAATAGAATACTGTGGTGTACTATTCAACTTAAAGAGTATTCTAGACTCAAGTAGCTTGCAATATGATTACCTTTTTAAGCTTTTTCTTTGTTGCTGGATTGGCCACAACATTTCCCTCGGTTTTTACGGTCACATCATCAGCTGGGTCCTTTTTTTCTTCAGTAGTCACATCAGTTAAATTGGCAACATCTGCATCATCTCCTGCTGAGCTGCCGCTTTCCAGCAGTGCTGCTGCTTCCTCCTCATCCACTAGGAGCTCATCTTCAGATTCAAGGAGTAAACTAGGCTCATCTTGGTCTGCCTGCTCGCTGCTTTTAGTGCCCGATGGCTCAGCAGTATCATCTTGCTTCTCCTCTTTTGCTTTATCTTCTACAGTGCCACTTTCAGGTTTCTGAGTAGCATCAGTCTTAGACTTCTTATCACTTGGAGAGTCTTTACTGTCTGGAGAATATGTTCTCTTTCTGTAAAGAAAGAACACTTGCTTGTGAATCTGAAGCGCATCCAAAAATGACTAAAAAAATAGCAGGCTTAGCTCTTCTAGACAAGCTTCAGAACTGTGTTTGTTTAGTTCAGAAAATGGAAGCTTGAGGGAAACAGAATACCATTCTTCAAGCACGCAAGAGGCTGCCGCAAGGAGGATCTGTCCTTACAGGACAGGACAACTGCTCATGGGCTTAAATTGCAGGAATGCAAGGATAATTAAGGACTGCAGCAGATTTCCTGAGCAGCCTGGGGAGGCTGTGAAGTCTCTTTCATTAAAGGAAAAGCATAGGTACCATATTAAAAACAGTTAACCTTAGCGCACAAACAACATGATGATCTCAGAGCTTGCCAGACTTCTTTTGTATAATTTCCATGCTTTGGGTAAGGTATTTTCATATTTCCTTTTAAACAACATTATGTTTTAATAATCGGTAGTTACCTAGTTTTGTCCTTTTTCAGAAGTTCAACTCCTTTGTTTGGAATCTAAAATTAAAAGAAGAAAAATCTTAAGTCACAGCAAAGTATTATTAATAGAAATGCTGCAACATTGTTCTGTCTGATCTGAGTTAATCTAGGCAGGCATTGCCAATTAAATTCATCCAAAACTACTCTTCCACAATGCCCAGATAGCAACCAATCAATGAACTGCTAAATTGTTACAGTACCTCACTGATCTACAAACCCCATCAGTCTTCACCAAAACTCCATTATTCAGCACAAAAACAGGGTAGTCTGCTGGAGAAAATGATGTACAGCATCTCTTGTTTATGAGCTGATCCAGCATGTTGCAAGCAACAGTACAAGTCAGCCAATCTAACTTATTCACTACCATTAGGAGCGGGCTATGCAGGAAGCTGAAGACTCACATCACTTCGCTTATTTAGGAGTTACTGAATAGGAAATTCCACTTATCTTCCATGTTAATAATGCACAAATTGATGCACTGCCAAGTGTTTGAATTTGTCACAACATTCATTTTTGGTGCACAATCATACGCAATAGTAAGACTTCTCCATACTCCACAAGAAAGAGCCCTTATTTAAACATGCTGTTAATTAGACAGCTTGACAAAGCCTTATAACACACATAGTTCCACCACCTAACTCGTGATTTGAAAATCACAGATCGTTCGCAGAGAAGGATGAGAAAAAAGGAACCACATAAGAGAATGTTCAACCAGAACGTTTAGTTAAGAGCTACACAGATTACTTTAAAATGTGATTTTTCATTTTTTCAGTGTGAAAGGAGAACCCTTCGTTCTGTGCTACTCCTCAGAACACCACACTTGTGCCATCTATCATTTAAGCAGCCAGAACATTCTATAATGAATTTTCAAAGTTGCGCTGAATTCTCAAGAAACCAGAGGTGTCCTCTGCTTCACTTTACACCTTCACCTACGATTAGAGAACAGTTTGCAGCTAAAAATGTAACTTACCCTCAACACCAATTTCTTGTATTTTTCAGATAGGTCCACTTTCACACATCTGCCTTGGAACCAAAGGGCTTTGTTGGCACAATGTTCAACCATGGCTAGAGCATCTTCTCTGGTCTCCATTTCAATGAAAGCCTGAAACGATTAAAGTACACGTCACAAATGACAAAATACACAATGCTCCCACTGGCAAAGCAATTTAACTTAGAGCACAGCACTTCAAAATGCTGAAACCAAATTACAAGGACCTGGCTCTATCCAGGCCCTCCAAACTGCCACACATTTTAGTATTTGCTGAAGTGTCCTACGTAACCTTGCTTTTGAATTCAGTAATATCTGTCCTCTAGAATGTTTACAAATTAAACATCAGATATTTAAGCAATCTGGAAAAAAAAGTCACCTTAAAGTGCAATACAAATCAACTGAAAAAGCACTTCCCTCATTTACTTGGTTCTGAAGGATCTGGGAGTTTTGAGGTACTGAGGAAGTTACATATTTTTTAAGAGAAGTCTGAAACAAAGGCAGCAGACAGTGGCATAGGAAAAGGAAGTCCTGCTTTGTGAGGTGTTCCTCCATGAAACAAGCCTATGACAAACTGCATTTGCTGAACAAGTTTGTAAAAGCACATCATCTGCAGATAGAAGAGAGCTGCTTCTGTACCAAACAGAGCAAGGTGCTTTTGTTTTTCCAATGCAATAAGCTTGGGGAGGACATCTTAGGGGTCATACAATAGATTCTACCCATTTCTGATTCCATAACATGAGTGTAGCACTGTGGGATTCAAGAATTCATCTCTGAAAAAATACTGTCATTTCCTATGTAACTGGAGGTAACAAAAACCAGGGAAAGTTAAAAAAAAATTAAACTCTACTAAATATATATAGTTCTTGTGTACATGTGGAAGTCATACACATGCATATAAACTGTTTTACTACACATGTGCGATACACCAACTTCTTTGTGAGAGAACCACAGAACTGCTTCTACTTAAAGAACACGTACTTAAGTGAAAGAAACGCTTTACTAAAAGAACGTGAACTTAAAAAAAGTTCAAAATGCTTTCAGATACACCTAACAAAA
>PPHD01013279.1:3833-17445 GCA_002909625.1 Bambusicola thoracicus | reverse complement strand
GCTGCAAGAGCACACTGCTGGCACATGTTAAGTTCTCCATCCACCAGGACCTCCAGGTCCTTCTCTGCAGGACTACTCTCAAGGATGGATCCTCACAGCCTGTATATATGCCTGCAATTCCTCCAGCCCAAGTGCAAAACACTGCAGTTTGCTGTGTCGAACCCCATTAGATTCACCCAGGCCCACCTTTCGAGTCCGTTGATCTTCTCTTCGATAGAAGTAGAAAACATTTCACTGGAGATATGCTGTCATGTATTCCTCCATGTCAATAGGTAAAGACAGTGCAGTTGAGATTTTCGGTGTGAGACCTGCATTTCCCTAAACACCAGATGAAATTTAGAAAGATGTAATCTTAAAGACTAAAGGATAGGCAACTCAGAAAAGATCCGTAAACTCGTAACGAACTGCAACGCTTTCTAACGTGATGCTCAATACATTTTTATTTACTCCTCTTTTTGGCCATAAGCCAGCTCTTTAATGGAAGGAGTATGGACATGTACAGAAGAACCCAAAGAAAGTATATTTGCAGTTATCAAATTCAACTTTTCTTTTTTTTTGTGTGTGTGCTAATTCCAGTATGAGAATTCCCAAAGCATCTCTCAGTCAGTATATTATCGTCTTCAAGTACTCTATAACCAATATGCAGCGTTTGCAAAAGATGGGAATCACGGATGTGACACAATGGAAAGTACAGCAATGGCAGCATAGTAGCAAAGTCCCAGGCTGTAGCTGGTAAGGATATGCTCAAATACAGCAGCTGTGGACACAGAAACAAAGGAAAGAATCTGCTTACACTTGCAATGCATCAGGCATGCAGGGATGTCCAGCAAAACGCCCTTCCCCCTCCAACCTCTAAAAGAGGTCTGGAAAGGGGTGGATCCTAGCTCCACCCCTTCTGGTCACTCAGCTGCATTGCATACACCTGAGCTCTCCTGGGTTGGCCCTGCCTTCTCACCAGGTGCTCAATCACTGGTTCAAGCCATGACTCAGCACTTCTGATATAATGGAAAACCAATTTCTCTTCATTAAAATTCCCTTTTTCAGATATTTAATTCTTTCAGTGAAATCATGGATACAATGAAGCAAAAACGCTTTAAGAAGCTCCTTAAAAAGCCAGAACAAAACTGAATGTGAACAACTCACCATAAAACCTTTGTGCCAAATAAACATTTTCTCATTTGCAAAGGCATAACATCCTCCTTCATCAACTTACAGGTGTTTCGTAGAGTCTAACCAAGTTATTTCTCTTCCTTCAGAGGGACTATTTAAGAGAACAGTCTCGGTGATGGAACAGAAAAGATAGTAGGATTGTTGGTTCAAAAAGAAAAAAAAAAATCAATTTTGCTTTGAAAAGTATTGGTTGTCACTGATAGCAACCATGTATTTTTCCTTGTAGCTCAAGAATGCTGGAACTTCAAGCTGTGCATTGTAACCCTTTTCTTTATGGAAAACAACCCTTTTTGTTAGGGCACGGGAGCCTCCAGAAGAGCCTTTCAAACAAGCTATAGGCTTTTGAAGGCTAAGAACTTAGAAACTTCCACATTGCTGTATCTTCAGTAGTTAAAATAAGAAAATAAAAAGCCCACTGGTAGCGCAGATACTGGGCTGATGACTATCTGCACTCGTTAACATCATTTTTTCATAGGCACCAGAAGGAACCATAAGGGCATCACAGGGAAATGCACCTTGCAATATCAATCATCCTTTTTTTTTCTGCCTCCGTACCACTGAAAGTCCTTCAGATGGGGGAAAACTCCAAACAAAGGAAAACTTTATGAACTCTTGACATTAAATATAGATACATATTAACTCATACCCAAAAAAATGGAAGATGGGAGAGCTTCTTCATCATCCACTCACTTCAGGGAGGACCAAATGCTGCTCAGTGCTGCAGTGGTCACTCATGAGATTAGCTTTAAGGAGAGTCCACAAAAAGAAAAGAAAAAAGAAAAAAAAAAAAGAGAGGCCTAGATACATAATTTCAAGTGTTGTCAGAATCAATTGCACATCCAAGGCATAGAGAACTGCACTAATAGTTCCTAAAAAGTATTCAATGACCCCAAGATCTTCAGTTTTGGAATTTTAAACAGATTTCTGTGTTGTGAATTGTAAACTCAAAGAATTCTGACTATTTCCAGAGGGAGGCACAGATATAGCAATAAAAATATACATCAAACTTCTGATCAAAGGCACATCGTATTTCTATAGCGCTGTGATATTTATGGATGAAAAGCCCCACTTAAATATTTTAAATACAGTTTAGTCATCAGGTCCATTTCTCGAAAGGAAACATCCAGGAGAAAAAATAATCACTTTTTTATACAGAGTAATGAGTCTCTTGGTTTGTGAGAAATCCCAGAGTTACATGGCTTCATGAAAGATGCAATTCTGACCAACTCTGCCAATTAAAACTAGACAGAAAGAGAAAGTAAATGCAATTCGAATCTCCTCTCTATCGTAGGCCTCTGCTACCCACTTCCATGTGGTGGACTGCACTATAATGTGTCAGAGGAAGCACAAATGCTTCTCAAGCTGCCACCTGCAAAAAGACATTACAAGTTTTAACTTTTCACTGTAGTTTTGCAGAAAAAGACAAAGCGTTATTTCTTCCAAACTGGCTCAGACTTTTTACCCCAATAACCCTGATTCCGTTCTCTTTTAAAACTCATGGAGTACAATTTTCCTTGACAGACATTCTGACAGCTAATGCTTATCAAGTTTACTAAATTTTCATCAACTTTCTCCTAAAACAAAAAGAAGACGAGAAATGGCTTTGTTGGCTCTGTTTTGAACTACTGTGAGACAGGAGAAGCAGCCAAGAGGCCTCGGCCATCACAACCCAGGCCACGTGTCTGCTACTAGTAGGAGGGGCAGCAGCACAGCTGGAAAGCCCAGTGCAAGCGCCCAGCTCTGGGCTGACAGCCAGGAGCCCATTCTCTGAGAAAAACCCAGATGCAGAATGGAGATGGGAACTAGAAGAAACTGAAAGGAAGAAGGAGAACAAAAAAAAATAAATGTATTTTTGATATTGAAACATCCTCTTCATATCATGTATGACAACAACAGGAAAAGAAAATGCAATTAAAAAGAAGATGTAGAGCATTTTTCAGTTATTTATTGCCCAGGTACTCACTGAGCAACAGCTTATAGTATATAAAAAAAAAGAATCTAACCAGAACCCAAAACCACTTCAAATTAAAGTCAGAAAGACAACAGTTTGGATGCATTTAATCCACAGCAAATGCAAGTACGTGGAACTAAATTAATTAAATAAATAGATATCACAGTCAATGTGAACTTCGGACACCAAAAGTGTATAAAAGTCATCAACAGGAGGGAGAACGGTGGAAGGTAGGAAGGGAAATCCAACGTGCTTCAAATGCTAGTATTTTCTGAATGATCGTTTTAATTGCCATGCCTTTAAGGACTCTAAGTTCTACTAAGATCAAATGCACCCACGTGGTTTAATTTAATGTACTCATCCCCATCTTTTAAATGACTGCAGCAAAAAATGCATACAGTAATTGGCTCATATATGCTTCCAGTTGGGATGCATCAATAGGTCAATAAGGTGAAAAGGGCCGCACACGTATTTCACTGAACAAGTAACATAAGAAGATAGGGTTGTTCATACAGCAGGTTTGGAAAAGTTTGCAGAGAAGAACACAAAGTGTACACATACTTCCAACGAAAAGGAGAAATTAATAAAAATAACAGCATTCTTCTGACACCTGGTGGCCACTTCACACAAGGAAGTAATTGCATTTCAACCAGGAAAAGCAGCTCAAACAAAAATGTCCTACACATCTCTTTGGTAGACATATCTACAAAAATGTCAGCTGGTATTATTATTAATTAAAATATACGCTCGTTAGGATATGTTTACATATACGCATGTATCAAATGAAGGTAGTATCAGTGTTAATACACAGCAATACACCCAGTTTTATCTATTAGCTTATTACACAGAGACAAAACCTTTTCCTCTGTACCAAGAAATAGAAGTGAGCACACAAAGTCTTTCAGCTCAATCCTGTAAGACATATGAAATCCTGACTTTCTTTTCAGTTCTGATTTTTCAGTTAAGTTCCTTAAATAAGACAGAGAGGGAGGAGGGGAGGCATGGGCGAAGTGGGGGCTGCTTCTCATTTCAGAAGGGCTCTGTGTTGTAGATGCTGCCCCTAATCCCTGTCACAGTACGTTAGCTCTCCAGTACACTTAGCAGAGCATAAGCAGCAGCTTCATTTCTTTGTATGACTGTATCTCTAACAAAGACAAAGTAATATCCATCATTAGAAATTAGCTCAAAAAGACGACAGCTGTACACAGTTCTCAGCTACACAGGTGATAAACCTTTAACACTCGGTGGAAAGGCTGCATGTCAAATTATGCCTTTTCCCCTCAACAATTTCTTATAATACACGCAAGCAATCACAATAGTACTGCCATCTCCTCTGCAACAGGGAGGGTGATTTTCTCCCCGATAATCTCACAGGATTGTCACCAAGACTTAAACCATGCATAGCGGTGCAAAGCTTGGCTTCATCCATAATAACTGTTACTTGTTTTCAATTGCACAAACTCGTGCTTCAGCTGAAGTCACTGAACACCCTTTAAAGCTCCGTACTTCTGCATGCTGAAAAGTTCAAGAGTTTACCATTGAATTTTACTCTAATTTCCATCACTTACTGTGACAACAGATGGAAGTAAATAAAAGGCAGCGACGGGAGGCATCCAGATGTTATGGTGGCACACGCAATATGAGATGAGACAAAAACTGTTGCTGCCTTCTGCAGTGTCTGTAATGAGCTACTATGATGGCACAACATTGAGCTTCTTCCCTTCTCAGTCTCCACACCCTCTGCCTGCACTGAGACATGGAACTACAAAGGTGCCTTTGCTCCAGCCACGGTGGGAAGAGAAGCAGAAAGGTGAGAGCAAGAGCAGCATCTGCTACGCACTGCAGCCTGTGCAGAGCAGGCAGATCTTCCCAAGCTAGGTCCAAACCAGGGACATTGGAAGGAACTGGAGAGGAGAAGGGAGCCTGGGCAGCCTGGTCTAGTGATTGGCGTCCCTGCACATAGTAGGGGGGTTGAAACTCAATGATCATTATGGTTCTTTTTAACCAACCAGGCCATTCTATGATTCCATGAAGGGACACCTCCATCACCCGTAAACCCCAACTAACCTCTTGTATACAGAATTCACAACGCTGATACTTCAAAGCTTCAAATGCCATTGCTGATCAATAGTATTCAGTTCTCCCACGTCTATGTCAATGCAACAAATATTGTGCCCACCCAAGGTCCTGAAACTTCATTTTCTTCCAGAATTAGCAAGATATATGAGCATAGGCATCATTTCAGAATGATTCCTTCTAGGTCTGAAGCCAGGCACAAATGTTCAAGTGCATTCCCAAACAAGGACTCAACTGGCAGTGAAAATTTTCATTTCTCCTTGAGGAACAGTGCATGCAGTGCAACCGCACTGGGTACCACAACACTTACTATCTACATCTTGGTATCTACAAAAATTAGTAAGCTTCGTTCTCTTCTATCTAAAAGCTACATCTTGCCTATTCGTTTTCTATTACCTGGATATATGGTGCAAAATCTTTTTGCTGTTTTGAGGTCTATCATGCAACTACAGTGCATTTTGTTCAGTTTATCACAAAACCATACCTCCAGTAAGGACCCCAAACCATCAAAGACCTCACTGAGAAACATCAGAAACGGGGTCCAGGATAACAGTCTTCTCCTCTCTCCAAGGTCTAGATGCAGCAGCAGCACCTAAAGCTGAAGTGCTCAGGGTTTACATTGGTACCAGGGTGGAAAAATAGGTGCCATCAAATCCAGTGATCCCCACCATTGCCTCCTTCTTCCCAGATCCCTTTTGGACAAGCAGATCAAGCAAGTGCAACAGGCTCAGGGGTCCTTTCCAAACAAGCTCCCTGCACCGCACACCAGCGGGGCCACCTGATTTGTCCCCATACATGAAGACCTTGGGGACTGGAGCTTGTACATGTTGCCTTTGGTCCCCTATATATCACTCTGCATTGGGAACACATTAGGAGAGTGTTATTACTAAAAATACTACTAATTCCCTGAAAAGCACTGAGTTAAAATCAATCTTACAAACTTTCCCGAGATCAATAGGTTTTAATGAACAAAGAAAACATATTCTGCGGTGACAATGGGCAAGCTCACAGAGACCGAGCTAGAGTAAGAAATTACTGCTGTCCCAACATTTCCTTAGAGAAAAAAATTGACTTACTACTAAGTAGGCTATCACTCCGTTCGGACTCCACAAGGGTCTGGAGGACCACAAGCTTACCAGCTTACCTGTGTGATGATTTATAAAAGAGTGCAGCCAGGATACAAAGCCAGTTCTCACCACCGCAGACAAGACAGCACTTTGGCTCCTCAGCCTCAGCTCGCTGAGCAATGGAGCTAAACCAGCCCAAATTACAGAGTTAATTCCTCTGATGGAGGAACGCAGACACAGAAAGTGTGCTGCATGCCAGACAGGCTGCCTGCTTCCTCTACCAAAGGGTACAGGCACAGTCTATTTTACCCTCAGGTGGTAAAAAGAATATTTAATCCCATGCTTCACTCACCAGTAGCCATTTTCCTGGTATTCATTCTATGAAATTTAGAAGTTCCACAGGACTTCTAGCTGTAATCATCAGTGGAAAAAAAGAATCTAGAGCAAAGCTTACAAAACACAAGAGCAAAAATGTCTTTGTATTTTCTAAAGTAGAACATACTATTAAGCATCCCGTTCCATTTCGCATTTTCCAGAACGCTCAACTATTACGTCCTACTTTTCCAAAGCACTATGATTCAGATTTCTATTTTCCAGTAAATTCCATAAATATTTGATAATCAAATACAACCTCTGTTTTGTCAGCTCTGCAGCCTTCCCCTGTAGATCCTTTCACTTTTTACATGAAGCAGGAAAGGAGTTCACTTCTAACAGTTCCCCCGTAATTCTATTTTGCAATTAAAAAACATCATTTCCGAGCACACACCATTTTTCAAGACTGTAATATATGACGCATTTTCTATAAGGTAAACAATACAGAAGATTTCCCTTGTTAAACCTCTGCAACAGCACAACTCACGGTAATATAAATACGCAACGGTTCCCATTCAAACAACCATTATACCTTTCTCATCAAACTCATTCTGCATTCTCGTGCTTAGGTGATTTAAGTATTCTTAGAGGCACATACATAGGAAAAAAGATAAATATCCCTTTAGCAGCTATGAATTCACCACAAAATCCCCTCCCAGAGAAGTCTGCAGTTGGGCTCCCAGCTACTTAGAAGACACCCTACTGCCACTACTGTTATGCACACAAAACTTCCAAGTCAACTCAAGTCACTGCAAAGAGGGCATTTGAAAGTCAAGACGTTTCTTTAAATGCTTAAAAAGAACTCAGACAGTGATGTCAGATATCCAGGTTTTATTATTTGATCTCCTAAAACTGTTATTCACAACTGAAAACAGTGACACAAAATTACGTTTTTGTTATCAAAATCAGTTCTTACTTAGAAAACTCAATTAAGAATGAAAAATTAAGTGACATTAGCCTATTTTTAATAACCTGCAGATTTTTAAAGTGCCCAATTATAAAAGAAAAAGGGACTACGGAATAAAGATAGCAAATACACAAATTCAAGGCTATTAAAAGGCAGACACATGAGATCCCATGTATCTTGTGCCATTGGTAAAAGGGTTGTTTTATTATCAGTGTAACTAATCACAATGAAGCCATCTCTTACAACTAAAGTCATTATAATGAATTTTCTTTACAGCTACAGAGAAATGGGATTTGCTGTTCCATATCAAACTAGAACAGGCTGTATAAATTTTTCTTCATATTTACTGTTAAATGTAATTTTTATCTATAAAATCAGCCATGAAATATTAAAAACTGAAACAACAGAATTTATATCCTTTACTTAATTTAGTTTAAACGGTCTATTCACTAAAAAGAGGGAAAGAAGGTTACATATGTATTATAGCATGCCCTCCCCTCTCCTCTCTAAGCATTTCCATTATAAACCCCTTAGTTTTGGGAATTTACAGCCGGGCTGTAAAAACTCACTTCGCACTTAGAGTTGGTACACTTTTCCTTTCACAAATTTAAAAAATAAATAAATAAAGACATCCCAGGAGCGAGATGAGAAAGCGATGGAGAGAAGAAGAAAAGCAATCGGAGTAGGAACTTTCAGGCTCAGATGCCGATACCGGGCGAGGAAGGGCCGTGCAGCCCCCAAGTTGCTCTGCCTACCGCCTTCACACCAAAGTGCCCTGGAGGGAAGGGCAGAGAAAGGGCCTTGGCAGGCTGAGGAGCCAGGGCTCACCCCAGGGAGCTGAAGCACAGTCCCTAGGTGCATCCTGCCCACTGTGCTCAGCCAGGGCTCCAGCCTTCAGGCAGCCCCTGGCTAACTTTATTCATCAGCAAAGGCTCACTCCTAATGATTCTTTGACTAACCTGTTAGGGCAGTACAAGCGGTTTGCTGCCTGGAACGTGAACAGTGTGTTTAGAAAGTCATTGGTCCTCTGCTGCTTGGAGGTGGTTATGATCCAAAACATAGCCTTTTGTGAGGAAGGGTTCAGACAGCTGCTTTAAGGATGATGCTTTCGTGCCTTTTTTGGTTTAAACTCATTCTAACTCTACAGTGAATTGCTATTCTGAACTGTACGATTTGATGCTTTTTGCTTTATGCAAAACTACTAATACAAAACATCGTTAAGGCCAAAAAGTTAACAAAATACAGACAAGGTCTGTACATGTTCATCAGCGTTTGCTTCATCCACAGGTAACAGGAGAAACAGTAAAGGATGAGGGAGAAGCAGAGACCTATCCCCTTCTTCACATTCACCAAGGAGGTGTCTTCTGCCTCCTCTGTCGCTTTTGTTTCCTCAAAGGTCTGGAAATAAAAATTACTGACCCAGATTAACTTCTACATCTTACAACTGTCCAGCTGAACAAAGGAAGAGGTGAAGAACTCATAGTGTAGGAAGAAGCGGGTCAGACTATTCTTGCATGCAAAAGGAAACAACATTCCTAAGGAAAAATAGTAGGGACGATTAGGTACATTTCAAAAACATTTGGAAAGAGAAGATGCTCTGCTAATTTCAAATTATCTGCACACAGACAGTGGAAGGTGTTTCTGAAATATTTATACATACAGATATTATCTCCACACTCTTCTGCCATACACTCGAAAGTGATACGTGAGCAAAAAGAACTACAAGGTAAGTATGTCACGGATCTACTATTGATATCACATGGCACAGCTCCTCCAGGTGGAGGAGAAAGACGGTGAGCACAATACTGAACTCAGGAAAGCAGAGTTTTTGTATCAGGTAACCTGGGCGAAAGAAAGAGCTAACACTGACTCTGCTAATAGCACTCCGTTTACTGCTCACAAATCTGGAGAGTCTTGGTCCTGCACCCTGACATGCCAGCTGATGAAAATGTCCCGGTATCCAGAAGCAGCAACTAGCAAAGCCCCTGCCAAGCCAAAGGGAGCTGCTCAATGCTGTTATGTCCTATACTCCTAAAAACACAGCGGAGCTCCGAGCGCGCACATCTCATGTACAGATTAATAAGTTTCCATGATGATTCACTAAAAATCCACATTCCCTCTAAGAGTATTCTTATTTTTCATGCTAAAAAGCACAGACACTAAGGGTATTTATGTTAGAATTTATTGTATATATTTATTCTCGGAATTAATAGAAAAAAAGTATTCATTTCAAAAAGGTATTGACCAAATATGAGCAAACACAAAGCAGTTGCTCTACCCTTCAGCATTTCTTAGTAGCAAGACACTGAAAGTGCATTAGGGGCACTCTCTAGAGCTATTCAAACAAATACATACATAAAAGAAAAACCTCAACAATATGTCATTTAATTCTAAAGCACACTTTACAGAGTACTGGAATTTGGGGGAGTATTAGTCTTGAAAATGTCTTCAAATTTTCCTTATTTGGATTTATTGGCATAGCTGCATTCCATGCACATCGTGGCACTGCTAAATAATTAAGAACAAACAGGACCGAGCTTCAGGCTGACCTGCACTGACTCCTGTATGTATTCTCAAAATTACCACAAGCACCGAATGCCACCGATCTTCAGCTTCTAATAACCGATCAAAGAACGCTGCCCTGTAACAAACTATGAGCTCAACTCATAGTGCTGAAGTGTGCACTTTCAAAAAAGTGGTTTATAGCTCGAGATTTAAAATGCAAAGTTTCCATTATACTTAATAATTAAAATGCATGCTGTGTTATGGTTGCATTTGGTGACTGGATTAGTAGTACCCCAACTGAGTTAAACAATGCTTTTTTCCTATTAGAGTTCATATTACCATATCATCTATTTGTTTAAGAAAAGGAAGAAAAAAAGCACAGCAAGGAAGAAGGAATAAAAAAGAAATATGAATATCAAACATACTGAAAGACAGTGAGGACCAAGGTAGCAAGAAGACCTGGCGTCAGCGAAATAAGCACCAGCTGAAAGTGGAGAAGCTGAAATATCTCGGTACTTAAAGTACGAAAACTTCCTTACGACAAAGAACATTCACCATTTGTCAAGGAGGGTTCAAAGCAAATGCTTTAAATCTTACTCTGTTTTCCTGGATTCGGTCATTACAAATTTAGGGAATACAGACATCACCGCCAAAGAGAGGACTCTCTCGGGCTGTCAACTTCTTAATCAGGGTCTGACTTCACTGGAAAGTGGGAAATGATGTAATTATTTATGCTTGGCAATTCTGATGGTTTAGACAATTCCAGCACTCCAAACATCTTCTTTTATCAAGCAAAATTCCTACTGCAATGTTATTTCAGGGAATATAGCATTTTTTCTTTCTATGCTCTCTAGGTGTTTTCTTCAAACAAAATCTAAGTATCCATGCGAAGTATTTCACCTCTTCCAATACAGAGACCACTGAGTTTTGAAACATAATTTAGTAGTGGCCTAATGTATTACTTCCACCCACACGCCTTCTCCTCCTCCTAAGAAATCAGGCGGGAGCAGGGTACCCCTTGTGAAAGGTATTTACCCTTTGCATACAAAATACAAACATACCCATTTTCTTTGGCCAAAAAAAAAAAGTCAACACAGTTTAGTCAACGCTCTACCTCAGAACATGCTGTATTGATAACAGTAGCACCAAAAACCGTAATGATAACAAGGAAGAAAAGAAGATAATCCTTCAAGTCAGCCTCCACCCACAAAGCTGAGTATGTTTATCACATGGAAGTGAAAACCGAGCAGCCTGAACGGAGCCGGCAAAATGCATTCTCAGGTGTTTTCTTCTCCACACAACTGTCTATCATGCCTAACAATCTTGTGCCCAAGGGGGATTCCTGGGCTCTGAGAGAAGTTGCTCTTTTTGTCCTACCAGACACCCCCTCTGGAGCAGCAGAAGGGACACCTCTAAATCCTACACTCCCTTTCTCTTCAGCCCCTTCCTCTCCTTCCTTCCTCATTTTGCCATCCCTACCGCATGTCCTCTGGGTGACACAATGAAAATCAAACAGGGAGCAAATCAATTAGGCCTCCTGCACATATCATCAGAAGCACACACAAAGAAGCCCATGAAAATACTTCTCAAGAGGTTTCAAGCTACCTAGATTAAGAATAGCTGCCAAATTCACTGATCTGTAGCTTTGACAAGGGAAGTCCAATCGCAAGCAACAGTAACAAACAGATGCTTTCTCTTATACCTGCAACGCTCCCAGTACCAGCACAAAACACTGCATTACAAAACCTCTGCTCTAAAACCAACCTCAGAGGTTTCTCGGGTTAAAAAAGTCCAATTTCATTTCTTTGTTTTTCCATATGCAAAGTGTGAGATGGAGAGCTTGTGTCAGGTCCTGATTTTCATCATTTTGACGCAAATTGAAGAAATTCTGTTAAACTGAATGGAGATGCTCCGATTTATATTCAAGCAAATGACATAAAATTCTAGTCCCAGGTTTTCTTTCCTTCCTGATTAAATTACATTAATGTACGCTCAAAACAACTGCTGCTAGCCATACTGTATTTTTGAGCAGGAAAGCTTAACTGCTAACAAAGCATCACACGCACACATACATGAAGTCTTCAGGCGACTTTCATACTTCTGAAGCCTCGCAACAGTAACCAACACTGCAGTATGTGAGCAACAACACGCCGTCCTAAATGTGGGGCGTAAATCTGCTAGCCGTAAGGAAAAGTCCTATATGCTGCTGTCTTTCCCTAAGATACCTTTTATTAACCTCACATGTAAACGATATCTCAAAAAAACATAACACTCTTTTCCTACACAGAAAGCAGCAGGAAAAGGCCCAAATACTAACTATTGCATCTTCTCGTTGTTAAAAGGTTTGACACAGTATTTATTGCTATATTACCCCTAATTAGCAGTTTAAGCTTGTTAACAAGAAGAGTTCTTTTCATTTAAGATAAATAGGAATTATCTTTCCATTGTATAGGTAAAACTTGTAAATAGGACAGCTCATAAATTCTAAGATGAGAGTAACTAGGAAACTATTCATTAAGGCTTGTGTTATAAATTCAAAACATGAAGCATAACACGCTTAAAGAAGAAGGTTTTATTTTTAAAAGCATTCATTAGGCTCTCATCTTCAAGTCTCAGACTTGTAAATAATTTACAATGAAAATGTGAACAACAGGGAGAAAAGAAAACAAACGCAATTCAAATCATTCCATTGTTATACCAATAGAACTGAAAACAATGGAAAATCAGTTGGCAGATCTTGAAGAAAACATCCATAAAACATTCTGATGCAGCGTATCTTTGAACTTAGATATTACACTACCACTGGATCTGGTCCAAAAAAAAATTAGCTTTGACTTCTAACCATCGGGCAGTGCCCAGTACAGGATACGTGTGCTGAACTAGTAGTTCTGACTATCCAAGGCACTTTAATCTGCTGCTGCCAAAATAAACAAACAAGCTGCAGCTTATGGAATCATAGAATCGCCAAGGTAGGAAAAGACTTCCAGTGAGGAACAACTGTCCGGAACAGCATTTACTGCATCGGCATTGAAAGCTGGAGCTAAAGACAAATGTAACAAATCTAACAAAACAAAACACTGGGATCACTGCTGTTTTTCCTGCACATCCAGTGTCTCAAATTCAATGTCAACACTCACCTGCAGAAGGCGTGCTACATAGCAAGGAACAAGGAGGAAGCAATTATTTTCCTTTACTGAATGTATGGAATTTGCATTCTTTTTCCCCCAAGAACAATCCATCTGAAATATCACATTCCATATCTCACTTAAACACACAATGGAAGACAAGCCTGCAACAGGCATTCCTTTCTCCTCATTAGCAGACAAAGGAACTGCAAAGGGCAAGAGTGCTGCGTTTCTACGCTGTATTGTGNTTCTTGGGGAGAAAGATGTGCACACTTGCTGTGCATCGAGTGGAAGTCAATACCTGCTCCTCAGAAGCACTGAGCTCACTGCACACACCACGCAGTGCACACCTGCACCAGAACTCATTGTGCAAGCACAGAACACAAGCAGCAAATCAAAGAATCATAGAATTGTTTGAGTTGGAAGAGACCCTTCGAGG
>PPHD01013278.1:0-17446 GCA_002909625.1 Bambusicola thoracicus | reverse complement strand
CTAGGGCTTGAAAAGAAAACGAAGACAGTGCTGATTGTGGCAGAAATGAGAGATTCTACCCATGCTGTTCAAAAACTCCAAAACATGAAGGATTTATTTAGAAAACAGATTTCAAGTTGTTCTGGACTCATCCACCCTCCAGTAGTTTCACCTCAAGACATCAGATGGCTTCATTTCCTGGCATGGAGATGGGCTGGCTGACTCAGTAAGAACATTTGATCAGAAGTCCCAAACATCCTGATTCAGAGCAGAAAATACTCCACAGAACACACGCGTTCTGCAAAAGGGAAGAGATGAGCAATATGGTCCCCACTGTGTCAACTGCCGTTGTGTTGATTACCGAGTCCTGGTGGCTTCTGGAGCAAAAGGAGCTGGGAACAAGGATGAGTGTGTTGAGAGCTCCTTGCTGGCACCCCCAGACAGTGGGACCTGGGGAGATGTGTTCTGTGGGCTTCTGAGCCCTGCCTGAGTGATACCTCCTTGGCATCCAAATCCTACTTCAGGGTTCAGCTGGGGCTTCCTTACAGGCACCTGGCAATACAATTTGCAAGGAAAATTTTACCTCTTAAAATTCTACTTCAAAATACATAATCAATGAAAATTATATACATCTACTGCTTCCTCAGTAGCTGCCATGCAGTCAGAAAGGTGAGGAACTTGAAAGGTTTATTTTCAGTGCTGCCATTTCCATGAAGACAAGTTTCCATAAGGCCTCATCCAAAATACAATTCTAAGTCCTGGCTTCTGTTTAGATCCTATTTTTCATAGTTTCTTTCATGGAAGTTTGGTGATTTGCCTGAAGTTACGGATGGTTTTTCATTTCTCTGCAGGGGAACGAAATGGGATGGGGTAAAGAACGCATTTGGCAGCTGAAACTTCTTTCCAGAATGATGCATGTTGCTCGTAGCAGTGCCTGGCCTTGTGCATGTCTTGGGATGCTGTCCCCTCAGGACACCGCTACACCACTTTTGGTGACTCTGGCACTTCCATAGTGCCACAGGTCTTGGCTTGGGCACTCCCATCAGTGCTGAGGGCACAGGCAGACTACCTGTATGCATTGCCTCACTGAGAACAGCTGATTTTTACCTGTCCCTCAGTTACTTTACACCATGTTTTCTGACCCTTACTTACCACTAATGCCATCTCAAAATCTGCTCCCCACTTGGGCTGGTTTAGAAGCTGTGCTTAGGAATACCCGAGCAAATACCCAAAACAACACCCAGGAAAATACCCATGCTGCAGTCCAAAAATCTGGATGAGCAAGTGCTGCTGCGCTCAGCCTGTACTTCATCTGTCTCTGGGTCAAGTGAGCGTTCTCTTAAACTAAACTGTTTACTTTACACACTTAAGCATCACTGCAGCTTCTAACAGCTGATATTCAGAGTTACGCACACACCCTCTCAAGTTCATGAAACCCTACTGTAAGCTGGCACAGTACCAGCTTGCTGTGCAGCCCGTGCAGCCAAGCGGCTGATGGAGCTGGTGACAAGGCACTTTGTCAGCTCCCAGCCAGCTATGGAGGTTCTGCCATTCAGTTTCCCAAAACTGCAAACCAGCAAGACAGAACACAGCCTCTTGGATGCTGTATCTACGTGACATGGCACAAAACCATCTCCTTCTTTTAGCCATTTTTTTTTTCCACCCCATGAACACGCTGGCTTATCCCAGCACAAGTATTTGTGAAACTACACTGCGACCCGGATTGGGGAACAGATCCAGGTCAAAAATAACTCAGCAAAAGAAAAGGTTATTTTTAACCTCAGCTTCACAAGAGGCTATGATGCCAAGGGGGTGGGAGGATGGCTGGAGGCAGTGGTGTCGAGGGACAAGAAGGAACTAATGGTAGAAATGTGGGCTGGTGGTCAGTAACCTGGGACTCAGCTCCCATGGCAGTCCTGGCGGCCCTGTGAGACAGCCACAGCAGCCTGATGATGGCCCAATATCTCTGTACGCCAACAGAATAAAGAAGAATTCCCTGCCAGAAGTATTCCCTTCCTTCCACTGCAAATTGTGAAACTTGAACCATCCAACAGCTGGTGGGACCCCATGCTCTCACATTTCTGAGCGGCTCTTCAGCACTGACAGGTCTGCAAGACCTAAAAGAGAAGGATGGCCTCAGTTCTTCCTGCACATGGGTGCGCATCAGGATCAGCTCTGGACACTGACTTACCTCCATGTGAAACTGCAGTTGGAAGCGAGACAGACCCACAGTCTGGAGAGCTGGCAGTGCTGGTAGAGGATCCTTATTTTTAATTCTGCTGATGCATTTGTGTGAGCTGCTTTTCCAGAGTTCAGAGATAGCTGACTGCAAGCATCCTTCCCCTTTAGCCTTTGAACACACTATTAATGAAGTGATTTTTATCTGATGTATCTAACAGGCAGGTATTTCCTTCCTGCCCTTCCCCTCGCTCTCTGGAATGACTACATAGCTTCTTTTGGCAACTGTACTTTATATATTGTGTTCAAAGAACTATATAAGAGCAACAGCATGACAGGCAACCCATAAAACATAAAAGGGCTGCTTGTATCATCCCGCGTGTCAAGTTAATGTTACCCTCTAGCCATATGCAACCATTATATGTAACAATCATTAAAACTGCTATAAAGTGCTCTGTAAAGAACAGCCTTACCTTGGCTTAGAAAACATAAGGGACCTTCTCTCTGCTGCCTGCCAAGGTATTACTGGTATATTTATCCTCAGAAAATAAGCCGCTGCCCTCTCAAAGTAGCAGGAAAAGCTCTCTAACTTTTTTTTCTGTTGTTATACCAAAGCTAAAAGGGGTTTCAATGGTGTTTCTTCCAAATTGTCAGGAAAATGAAAGCATCTGCAGGTGTTAGGAAGTGAGCTTGTTTCAGAAGATAGAGACCTAAACAGAACCTCAGAAAATAGTAATGAAAAAAATGCTACTTTGTATGGGAAGGGGAAGTGTATGTGATCACTTAACTACAAGGTAAAATTTATTATGGCAGCTATTACAAAACCAGATGTTGGAACACACGGTTTTAATATGGGTGTAAAAGATTTGAATCTTGTTTGAATGCACTGATAATATATATGGCATCAATAAGGCCGGCCTGTCTAAATAAGCACAGCATCAACCGAAGTACAGCTTGTAGGGACCTACAAAGATCCCTAGCTCTTCTCCCTGCCCTTAGGCAGCATCTTCTGTACCCACCCCTGGGTGGTTTGTGTAACTGAGTCTTACAGATTTCCTGTGATAGAGTTCAGTACTTACCTACTGTTAGGACCAGAAAAGGTTTTTTCTAATGCCTAGCTTAATTCTCTCTTCATTTTAAGCCCACCATTCCTTGTTCCGTCCTCCACAGACATGGGAAACTGTCCGATTCCTTTTTGTAGTCTTCCGTAAGACACTTCAAGACTGTTCTCTCATTCCTCAGTTTTCTTTTCTCCAGATTAAACATCCCCAATTTCAAAACCTCTATACCAAACCCTTTCCAATTAGTACATGTCTTTCTTGAAACTCATTTCCTAAAAACGGGGCACGGGCATCCAGCTGAGGTCTTATTAATGCTGAGGAGAGTGGAAGATTACTTCAAATGTCCTACAGACAGTAATTCTCATCATCCATCCCACTGTGATATTTGCCTTTTTCATAACAGTGTGATCTTGCTGACTCCTATTCAACTTGTGATCCACAACAAACCCCACATCCTTTTTTGCAAAACTCTTGCCTACCCAGTTACTCTTTTATACTGTTAATCACTCTTGCCTAGCTGAAAATTCTCCTTCTTATTGAATCGCATCTTATTTCTAGGTAATTTCTTTTCACATTGTCAAGATTGCTTTGAATTCCTTGCCTTCCGTCCAACCTCCCAGGTTTGCATCTGTAATACTGGCACATGCACATTTTTCTGTCTTACGAAGAAAAATGCTGACAAGTGCTTTAAGACAGATCCTTTGGAGATCTGTATTTCCAGATTAGTCTTCTGGGCAGTTTTGCCCCCATACTTCGACAAGTTCATCTCATTTTATTTTCTTAGCCCACCTACCTGGACAGTGTCAAAAATTTTACTCAAGTCATGACATACGACAGCGATTCCTCCTCCCTATTCAGAAGGCCTGCTACTTAACAAGAAATTAAACTAGCTGGGGGCAATTTGTGCTTAACAAATCAGTGGCATCTATTTATCTCACTCTTTTATTCTCGCTGATTGCAAACAGTTGTGAGATTTTTCTGGGAACTGAAGTTAAGCTGACCCCATCTCTGCTTTTAGCCTCCTTTATAGGTAGTGGTGTTGTTCCCTGGGTGGTACATAGGACAAAAGTGGAGGTTGCTATTTAGTATCAGATAATGTCCCTATTCTGTAGCATAAATAATATCCTCTTCTTCCGATACCACATCATACGAAATGCTCCATCCTCCAGTCATCAGATTGGACTGCACAGGTAAGAGAAGAACTGGGAGCCAGATATGTTTTTGCAGCTTCAGTTCCTCTCTTGGCCACATTTCTGCATGCACTTGACTTCTGGAGTAACTTAATTGAAGCAAAACTTGCATCAGATTCTGCTACAAACATTTTACTTCCAAGTACTAAAGCTAATGGGGATCAGAGGACCACGGACCACAGCTAAAGGTGAAGCGGGACATGTTTGGGTAACATAGCAAAGGCTTTTTTTTTTGCTTTTTCTGCTCCTTACTCTATTGAAACAAAGTCTCATAGGCATCAGCAGTACCTCCAGTCAGTAAGGTTATTTCTTTGCCACAGAACCCTGACTCTTCTTGCATCTTCCTGGGAGGAAAGTTTATCTTCTGCTTTCATTCTCCCACTGTTGATCTCTGATAAGCCTGTGTCAGGAATACACATGAAATGAAATGTCCTTTTGTCTTAGGAGCTTGCCAGAAACAACAGACTAAGGGGTAATTCACGTGATACAGCACAGGTGAAGCCCTGATACAAATAAAGCTAATGGGAGTTGTACATTTGGCATGGGAAGAGTCATAACGTCACCCCTAGCAGACTATTTTGTACTGATTACAAAATGAAGGTTTTGAATTGAATCTCTATCCACCAGTTGTCCTTTGTGCAAAAGACAGATGTGCACTCCACCCCTCCAAGATTGTCTACAAACTTCCTCCTGCCCAGGGAGTGGCGCTTGGTGCATCTCCAGATATCACAAATTCCCTCTGAAAATTATTGACTATATGGCTCTAACAATTGATTAACCCACCATTGTTTGATCCAAACTTTGTCTTTGTTTAGAGGCCAAAAGAAAGATCAGGAAACGTTCTTGCATTGATTAAGGAAAAATGATAATGTTTAAGTGGGTGGAAACTCGTAACAGTCAAAAGAATATCAAGGCATCTGGCTTTCATATTCTACAATTTGATAAAGCAGATGATATTTTTAAGGGGAAAAAAAAGGAGCAAGTCTTTACCAACAACAAAGTGTAAGATAAGTTAACTAAGCATAATAACCTGGCAAAGCACATTTGCAAGAACAACGTTCCTGTCCCAAAACAGCACTGTCACCCCACTCCCATTTTGCTTTCCATATTCTCAGCTGATGACAAGGTTCTCCACTCAGGGAGAGGTCTCTGGGACCTTATATAAAGCTAATTTTATGACTTCTGTTTTGCTATGTTTTCTTCACACCCCTCATCTCATTCAGGAAAGTAATTGTGGATGAAAGCACAACAGCAGCTGCACTGGGGATGTGTCAGCCTTGCAAGTAGATATTTCCAAGCACCATGAGCATGGTCTCAGCCATGGAGTACATTAATTCATTGCACTGTGCTGGTCTTAGGGGATCTGGCCTGTAGTTTAGAGAATACCATCTTTTTTGTGAATTTGCAATTATTTTGTTAGAATCTGCAAAGCACAAACTCAGCTTCCTGAGCAGGGACTGTCTTATCTTTTGTGTATGGTAGCCACGACAAGACTAGTGACCTAAGTGGAGCCTTTCCTCTGATGCTGCTGTCATTCATCCCGGTTGTGTTGCAGACAAATGAATAATGATGATGTGGATGATGATGCGTCTACTCAGAGGTAGTGCTATAGTGGCAAACAGAATCTCAGTTTCTAAGTCCTGATGTGAGCAGGTTATGATCAATTTTTTTTTCCCACTATCTGTTTTCTCTGCTGTCTATCTGGAGAACTTCAATATCTTCAAAGTCTGTTCTCGATGTCTTCCTCCACTCATATTTATTTGGCTTTGTATTATAAAAGAGCACAGTTAACATAGGGATAATGCACATAACAGTGCTGTCTCTGTTAATGTGCTGCCATACAACTTGGTAGAAAACTTCAGAGACAGCAGAACAGAGAGATTTCCTGGAGACAAATCTGCAGAGTTTTCTTTCAGTGCTTCACTCGAAGTACAGTGTCAAACAAGAAACATGAGACCTCTAAAAGGCAGCTGTATTCTTAATAGAAACTTGTGCCTTTTCCATCCAATTCTGATTCCTCTGAATTGATGTTACCCACAGAAAAGAATTATTATCTTGATAGTCTGGCCAGCCATGTTTGTAATTAGACATTCATACAATGGGCTATAATTTATCCAGATATCAATAATTGGCTCTAAATGTCCTTTCATACCATCCAAAAGAAAGTTATATTTAAATAACCTTCATAGGCATCAGTAGTTCTATCTATAAGCCAGGAGATGTGCACTTTTAATGATGCATTCCTCAGTAGCCCCTTGGCATGCCCATCTGATACAATTTGCCTACACTCACTTGAAATTTAGAGTCATGATAAAGAGTCCCTGCCTCCAACCAGGCTAAGGGATTTCTGTACTGATCAAAATTAGATGAGGCACCGATGTAGACCAGCTTGGCTCAGGACTGGTTCATAGTATTGGCATATGGTTGCAAGCAGGTTTTCTCTCCAGCTTTGTTTGGGAAGAACCTCAAGAAAGGACAAGGAGGACTGTATGTACTGAAATCTCTTCCCCCAAGGCACTCAGTGAGGATCCTGAATTTGTCCAGTCATATGTGGGAGAAGCAATGGGGAAGGAGATCTGGTGTTAAAGCAATAGCCCATTTCCTAGGAAGTGACAGAGCAGAGCTCACTTAAGGAACATACACAGAAACTGCAGGCAAGCATCCACAGTCTGCTAGTCATGACAAGAGAGTAATTTCACTCCATTTCCAAGATGCTTATGCTCAATGTCCAGCCTGCAGACCTCACTGCTTGATTTCCTTAGTCATGCAGTGATGGAATGACTCAGATAAAACAGGATGATGGGGTGGCAGGGTGTTTTTGGAAAACAAAGACAAAAAAAACAAAGGGGAAGGTAGGAGTTAGAAAATGACAAAAGCGAAGAACTTGAGCAGTTCCTCTTATCATGCACCGTCTTGTCTGGTAGATTTTGGCTGTGACCTGACATTCCACTAATTCCTGAACTCCTGTAGCCACTTCTCCCTTCAGCCATAGAGAGATTTCAAATGACCTTAGCTCCCATGCAGACTATTAATAGAGCACGGATCCACCATCACAGTGAAGTGAGAACTATAGCTGGTGCCATCACCAGCTTCTATCAAAGAAGAACATTATGATGGTCCTGGAGACAGCCTCCTGGGACAAAGCTCCAGGCAGCAAATTCTTAGTTCAATAACTGCTAGGCAGTGTTATTAGGAGGGGATTTACGGGCAACGCAGGGTTCTTTCTCCCCTTTCCTGAAGACAAGGGTTGGTTTAGTGAGACACAGACCTTGGAAACGGTCACTCCTGATATATCATAGTGGATATGTATGGGGGAAGAAATCACCACGCTCTTTGTCTAGTGATAATTTTCAAATTAAAAACTACGTTGTTTGGTCTGCACAAATTGTATATAGTATGGGTATGGGTGGGAACGTTGATTTGAAGTAAACTTTCTTGCTCTTTGTTTCTTTGCCAGCAATTGTTCGTTAAGAAGAAACAGGGAGGGCTACAGTGTCTGCCAGAGAAAGAAAGCTGGGCTACGTGGCTGCTCTGAGCCGGCTTACAACCCAGGAGCTCCCGAAGAGCATAATAAAGGTTATCCATTGTGGTAGGACATGAACTTTACACAGCATGAAAGGTCCTCAGCCTTTGCTACTGTGTGCAGTTTGACAAATGATGCAAAGATAAAAATAACTGATATAAAAAAATCAAGGAAAGTGTTACTAGGATACCAATCATTCAGCGGAGAACAAATCAGAACCCAATGAGTCTGTAGGTAATGATAATTACAGTGCTGTGTAAGCATGTGAAGCAGGCTACCAACAGTCCTTCCATTTGTCAGGGGTTGCCCGGCTGGGATGCCAGGCTCCAAAGAAAAATTAGGTTTATGTCAGACTGCTTTGTCTTTTTTCTGCTGTATGTGTTCAAAGTAAGATCCTTTTCCAGTACTAGTTAATAGCTAAGCAAAGTGAGGTCAGAGTGAGCTTTCCTGCACAGCTGCTGCACCCGGCCTGCATAACCCAGAACCAGTACTTTGCAGTGGGGTGACCTGAACATGGCCTGGGCCCTGCCTATGTGGCAGAACCACAGGGAGAACACAGCAGGGCTTACAGCACCCAGCCTGCTCAAAGCGAGGTCTGTCAAGCCTTCATAAGCAGTTCATTCATGTGACTTCATAGCTAGGGTTCTGTCCCCATCACCAGATCCAGATCTACTATGAAAGTAATGAAACATTTCTTCTTGGCCTGCCAACCTCAGGTTGACCACCACCTTCTCCATAGTTGATTTACAGGCAGTCTGCTATGGGGACCCTCTTGCTACCTCTCAAGAAGAAGACAACTCAGTCTCTGCCACGTATCTATATGCTTTCTTACCACTTTTGTTGATTTATTCTGGTTTTCCTCTGATTTGCCAACCTTCTTAAATATGCTAGAAGCCAGAAAGAGGACTTCGGCTGACAATTCTTAACGCTCATATCTTACACATATTCTGGTTCTAAATACATTTCCAAAGTAAGATTTAATTGTTAGCAAATTCCAAGACCCTGGTGACCTTTGTGTCTTCCTCTATAGATGTTATACTTTTTAGAGTGCTTCATAGCACTGAGGTCAGGTCTTCTGATCATCTCTGTGAGTTGCTCAAGCAAAAAGATCCTCATGCATTTCTTCTTTCCTGTGAGTTAGTTTTCTCCAGACCTCCACCAAGACATCCACCTTGTTCTTTCCTCACTTTCACCATGGGCAGTCAAGAAGCAGCTTCTTAGCTTTCCCTGAGGTGAAAACAAGTACGTGTCCAAAGGCAGGGCTGCATCCTTCACTTTTTGTCCACCTATCTTTGTTGAAACAAAAAACTGTATGTGTGTCCAAATTCCAGGTCTCTGATTTGTTCCACTGGGTCTTCATAGTATCTGTTATGCCGTGGTTTTGTCTGTATATGAAGACTTTGAGTTTTCCTGCTTATTCAGCATATTCCTGATACTCACACACAGCCATCCATTTTGGATATCCAGTTCTTTGCCCTTTTACTCTCTCTGATCCTTCTTGTGCTTTTTTGCTAACAGTATCCCTTTGAAAATTGTTAACAAAGTAATAATTACTGCCTAGCAAGGGTATAGGGGTGGCTTTGTGATGTAGATACTGGTCAGCAAGGAACTTGACAGAGACTCCACAATTACTGTAATTCCCATTTATCTCTGGACAGATTCCAGACAGTAACAGCTTTTAGCCTCTGCCAACCTGGGCTGGAGCAGTTTGCCTGTGTGTGATTCTGCCTGTCTGTCAGCCAACTCTGAGGTCCAGTGCAAAAATCTGGTGCCGAGAGGGTATTTTGATACTCGTGGGAGCTGCTTGGATCAGGAACACAACAACTAGTTTGTAACAGATTGAAAAAAAAAGAGGGATTGAGATAATATGGATAGCATTTTATTCACAGAAATAGTTGTGGTTAAATGTAAATTACTAATATAAATCAGAAATGTATATTTTTTGCATGCATGTGCAAGTGTTCCCTGAAAATCTTAACAGAGATTAAAGGCGAGCTGGAATTGCTCACACAAAGCATGAGAACGAACTGTAGCCTCCCCTGACGTGTGATGTGTTTCTCAATGAAGTGTCACGTTGCTGGTTAGTACGGAGCAGGCAATGTGCAGCATAGGTGGTAAATCACAGCTGGAAAAGCAGCTCTGATATGTCCCTCACTTCTCTCAGGTGTCTCAGCCCTGTTCCGGGCTGGACAGCTGCAGAATACTGAGCTGTATGTTGGAAGATAAATGAGTGATAAGCTGCTATTTGTTTCCATTTAGCACAGTAGGTCAGTTATAAGCACACACACAAAATAGCATTGGGAACTATGCCCAGCAGTAATCCAAATGCCCAAAGTATAAGGGAGAAGCCATTCATTATTATAAGCACACCCCGTTTGAGAAATCCCTCCCACTGAACTCACCTCCTCAGCAATCTTGCATCTATAGGGATCTTTGTGAAGAGCCGGGGACCTGCTGCACCACAGCACAGCAGCAGTCAGGAGCTGTGTGCTGTGCCCTGTCCTGAGCCTTTCCACAGGCACAGCCAGCAACCACTTGCTTCTGAGCTCCAGCTTATCTCAGCTGTCAGGACAAAGCACGGGGGATTGGTTTTGAGACAGTCATGGCAAGGCCAAAATCATAAAATACTTCACATCCAGGCCTTGAGTTGTACCTGGAAGGAAGTAGGAAATGAACACTGTTTACAGAGTGGCACACAGGTACTGAGAGCTGACAATCAATAATTTGGGCTCAAGGATCCTCCCAACCAGCTGAGGTACTCCCCATAACTGGGAAGCTCAGAGCAGGACACCAGATATATGCCTTTAGTGAATGCACAGAACGAGCCTATTTGACTCCCTCTAACTTTTCATTCAAGCTAATGTCTAATTAGAATTGAGAACCGAGTGTACTTTTTGATAGAGGCATTTCATGGACATCAGCTGTGTGTGGCAGCTCTGCTCTGAGCTCCCCAGCTACTGAAGGAGAGGGACAACATGAGCTCTGCTTTATTATTACACAGTACAATAACGACACGCTAACCATATCAAAAGGAGCTTTGTAATCATTGGCTCAGGAGCTTTTGTGGTTATTTTACATTTAACCCACATAGCAATTTGGTGTATACTGGCACATGGTGGCCATATGGAGGGCAGAAGGCACTGCTGCCTACCACAGGAGAATGTCATCTGGAGAATGGAGTCGTTTTCATGTGTTGAACAAAGTTCCACCCACATCATAAACTGCCCATTCTGCCACATCATAAGCTGCAGAAAAATCACATAAATCTTCACGGGGACTCCAGAGGACTTCAATCAGAAGCTGTCTTTTGTCCTGCTCCTGAATGCACTCTGAGTGCTTTAGAATACAAAGTTACAGTTATGTATGAGCTATTAATGCATTCTGGCACGTAATAGTGCCCTATATCGTTAGAGCAGTGTTGAAAGGCACACAAACTATTTCCCTGCAATGAAAAATGTTAGAGACAAATAACTCCCTGATGAAGATGGGTAGATGAACCACAGGCATTTATGGAAGATGAGGATCCATGCTTTTTTTGGTAAATGTATCTTGTCATCCATTGACTCTCGGGGACAAAAGATTTAAAATGCATCCAGAAGCTACATATATATATATATTCACCTTTGTGCTGGTTCAACAACATCTGCACACTCAAAACACCCTCACCTGCCCACCTATGTAAGTGTGTTTGTGTTTGTATCTGTGTACATACATATGCTTGCTGGGACAGGGTGCTGTAGGACTTGCCTCCAATATGCTCAGAAATACTGTGGGAAAGTTTTATGACTTTTCTCTTTTTCTGAATGAGGACTGGAATGAAGACAAAACCAGCAAATTGGTTTGAAACAAAACTAGCTGTCTCGCTGATTGTGCACTACGTTATAGCATAAATGTCAAGGGAACTTAAGCACATGGAAGAGTGGGATTTTGTTTGCATTGCCTAAACAAATATTTTTTTAAATGGTATAAAAATAGGTGGAACAGGAAGATAGGCAGGAGCAATGGAGAAGAAAAGCCTGTTTGTGCCCAATTCACTGGAGAGACTGTTAAAGAACATTTTATAACAAAGAAAATATTACCCTTGGAATGACAGCAAGATCAATGCCAATTTAAGTTGCCTGTCCTCTTTCCTTCTAGCCACTAAAGCTGGACTTCCCCTACACTTCCTACAGCTGGATGATTTTTACTCCAGAAATTGCTCTCCTCCATTCAGGAAGCCGTAGTTATTTCGAAGTCCTGCTCTTGTTCCTTGTTTTGCTTTGCTAAGGGCTGCGCTAAGGACCGCAGGAAGGGTCCTCTTGCATTCTGCTGAGAAATGTGGGAGGAAAAGCATGCCTCATTTGTGAGCTGCAAACGGAGTGCTTTTCCCACTGCTGCCCCGCAACATAGGAAATCTGCTTTGAGCAGGAACGAGCTGCTCGTCATCAGGACCTCTGCGTGCCTCCGAGTTTTGACAGGCCATTCTCAAACTCATAAAATTAGCAGAGTGCTACGACGGGACCCAGAGAGCACCGTTCTTCTGCTGAAGGACTGCAGGGAATCAGTGCCAAAACTTTATCAAGTTTTCATCCTCCTCTTAAAGAAGTTAGCAGGAATCTTCCTGGGGGATCTTAATGAGAGGAAAGAAAAACCCTTTGGTTGGGCAGCCTGTAACTCCTTTATTTGAAAACAGCTGCAATGTTACTAAATGTTCTCTAGACAACAAACTAAAATCCAGTGAAATCCTCCACTTAATGATAGGGAACTTAGCTGGAGGTAATGGAAACTTTCAGATCCACAAAACATACCTCATTTACTTTCTGCTACGCTTCTTTTTAAACACACTGTTCAGTTATTGAGATTATTTAAATACATTTCGTGTTGTGTTGTACTTATGGCTCTGACAAAATCATACATTTTCCAAAAAAAAAAGACACTGTAATTATGGCTTACGGTGCCTATGAAGAGCTGTACTGCAATTGCAAATGACTCTATCAATAAAGTGATTGCTACATCTACTACCATCTTTATCAAAGAGTTATTTACCCTCCGGCATAGAAGAAATACAGTTCTTTGTGAAGCTGCATGCAGGGGAACATGCACTGTCCAAGTTTCTCATGCATGAGAGCTTGGGATTTTCCAGCAGCCTGCAAATTGAGGTCATGGCTGCATTCACAAAGGAACCACAGCCAGAGTATACGATCCACAAAAACACAAATATATAAACCAAATAGTGTCAGAAAAGCCCATTTTACCACTTCTGTGCTCTCCCATCCAAAGGCTGAGCGTTGTGTGTGTGTGTGTGCCTACCCCATGTGTATACCAGTGCCAATGAGCCTATCTCGTCTCCTGCGAACAGTCTGTGCTGGGGTTGGAATAGATTTCCTGTGGTTCATCAGAAGAACTGGCAAGCAAACAAGGCTGATATGTGTAGTTCATATTTGTGAGGATTTCCTGGTAAGATTGTTTTTTCCCTGTTCAACCAATTATCAAAGCCATGGCAGATATGAATACCCACTTTCTTTTGTTTGCAGTTGCAAAAGCTTGGCATTCGCTGATGTTCCCTGGTGGTGCAGAAAGCCAGGAGCAGTGGGTTGCTGCAACAGTTTGGCCTGAAGATTCTCCCCATGGACAGAGCAGATGGTGATTTTAATTTGTGCCCTGCAAAAGGTGCGAGCCACAAACCAGTCCTGAGCAGAAGCGAAAGGCTAACTGACCATCAGTGTCCCAAACCTAAGGTGCCAAAACTTCATTTCATCTCTTCAACATTTGGACAGGACAAAGATCCTTTCCTTCGAATAAGGAAATATTGGAAGTGGAAACTTTTGAACCGTATTCTTTAAAAATTCCCAGGAGGTGCAGAGATTGCACTTCCTCTTCCAAGGCTGTTACAAAAAGCCCCAGTGTTCTGGAGGAGGTACAGATGGCTGCTGAAGGCTGGCGGAGAGATTCTTGTTTCAGGGGGGGCTCCTCACCAGCCTGGCACGTCTCAGGCAGGAGATGGTGTTTTCAATATGATCACGGAGCTGGGAACCTTCTGGAGCACCCAGGCTCCTTCCTGGGGAAACAGTGATGCTGTTCAGCACCGAGCACAGCCACACTGTCTCTAAGGGAGACAGAACTGGAATAGCCATCTCTTCCCTCAATCCATGCTTTTGATTTTCCAGGGAAATTTATCTTTAATTCCTGATCACATCCATTGATGCCCACAAATGTATGGTTTGGAGGAGGATGAGAAAAGCTGTCCCCCAACTTCCTACCTGATTTTTCCTCCACCCTCCATCTTCTTTGGCTATACAGTATGTAAGGAGAGTTCTTCCCCAGATGCTCACTTCAAGTTCTCATTCCTCAAACGTCCATGGAAAACCAGTATCGGCCAATGACAGCATTTTTGCCTCTTTATTAAAAAGGCCCAGAGAAAAGTGCATATGCAAGGAGGCAGAGGTGACTTTCTTTAATACTCTTTGCACTTACAGCCAGTCTGCAGTTGCCACTTGCCTTACTGACATTTATTCATTAAGTTTTGCCACACTCATCCTTGAAGGTCATAAATGGAGATTTTCCAGCCTGATGAAAAAGTTGCAATCAAATACTGAGGCTACAGGTAGACGTCCACTGCAGAAACAGCAGCGATGGCGTAGGACTCAGCAGCTTTCACTGCAGGAATGGGCCACGCAAACGCTTCCTCCCTTCACTGTGAAGGCAACTGGTTCAGCCCAAGCTGCTGGTGCAGGGCAGACGGAGGACACAGGTGACTGGTGACTGCCCCAGCCCTTGCTGCAAGAAGTATTTTACTACAACGCAAATACATCTTAACCTGTTTATTTGCCTTCTTTTCACAATGTCGAGGCCACAAGATTGTTAAGTGGCTTTTTTGGGACAGGTTTGAAATCAGTGAGATGACTTACATAAGCAGCCACTCACCAACCTGAGCAGTATGACCGTTTCTTTCCATTCCTAGGACACACAACTCAACAAAGTTGGGCCTTTGATGTCCCAAACCCATTGGCTGCTAAATCTCAGCCCTGCTCCTCCAGGCTCTGCCTACACTCTTGAGCACAATCCACACTGAAGCTGTCCCAAACTGATTAAGTCATGGCTTGTGGTAAATTGTACAGAATTTGGTTGTTTGTTTATCTCTGGCTGAGATTCTTATATCAGGGACTTTTACTGCCCTAAGAAGGAAAGGTTAAATTCCTTCAAGTCTTTGTCCTCGATACTGCTACGTCACTTTATTTGCAGTCTATTCAGATTGTGTGTATCCCTTTGTAAATGTCATTCCAATAGTTCTCCTTTGCATGATTTTATTCTGAAAGACTCCAAAGTAAAGCTTGTCGGGAATTTTCCCACCATATATTTGTTTGTATCAGAAAAATGCTGACTTGCTGAACTGCAACCGTTTTGTGGGAAACTATTTGTTCCAGTAAGGCTTCTCAGATTCGGTACTGAACTTCTGGAAAAAAAAAAGTGAAAAACAAACTTTCCCATCTTTCCTTCAAACTAGATAGCTGCTCAGTGCCGGGGCGCTCCCCAGGGGTTTGAGTCCCTCCAATGCAGTGTGGCAGCCTTTTTCTGGGCCAGCTACGCAATGGCTCGCAGCTTCAGATGGGGTAAGAGGGACCGTTCTGGCTGGATTTTGTCTTTGAAGCCTGCTTCTATCAGCAAGGTCCCAATTTTATTTCAATTAGAACAAAACTAAATTTGGAAACGTGTATTGTTTTCCAAAGCAGTGATGTTTCACAGACACTCTTACACTAAGGCAGCACTGGTAGCCTTGGAGATCCATCAGTATCTTCCTAAAAACACAGAGGACAGGGCTGCTCAAATTGGGATCTGTAACACACATACAGTCCTTCTGAATCTGCATTTTGTAGGAGACAACTGAGTTTGCTGCTGCGAATCTCTACACTATGAGATGCTATGAGCAAACCTACAGCAGCTAATTAATGTAATGACTCATGCACTCGATGCCATCACATTATGCGCTGATAAAGCTTTTACTAAAGTCAAGAGAAAATTTTCCGCTGGACTTAACTGAAAATGTGCTCTGCTGTGCCCTTGTATCTTGATTGTGATACTGGATCTTGCTTTACTTCGTGATGTTCAGATGCTACCAAAATTGTACTTAGATCAATCACTCATCTCTATGATGACAGACAGAGATATCAACTCTATTTTTAGAGAGAGAGTGAGAACTCAGGAAACCTGGCTTCTTTTCTCTGACTTTATCACCGACTTGCTTTCACTATCTATAATTATTTACTCACTTTAGCAAATAATTTTATGGCTCTACGATGCAAGGAAATGTAAGCACTAGGGAATAACATTTTGGATAAATACTACATTACATTGTTCTTAACCTTCATTTACTCAATAGCGATTTCACAATTAAGATATTATAATGCCATTTTAAAGCACATCTGTTATAATAACCAAGTACAGAGTTGCATAGATACAACACAAATCATATTTAATCAAGAGCAAACAACCTCAGCTAATAACCAACTAAGAATTACAACGATATGCCACCAATTTCATATGTATTGTTTTTCTTTTATCAATAAGTAGTGCTACAAACTGTCTTAATATAAATTGTTTGCTTCTGTTCTGTAATGTTCTGTAATACGGATTGATGTTTATGACTAGGTCATTACTTATTGGCATGAATACCATAAAAGTTCTCTGGCTAATGAGATAATTAATTTTCCATCCCGCACAACTCTGGTTTCAAACTACATTTGGATAGCAATTCTTATAATACACCAATTGTTTTAAAATGAAAAGCAAACAAACAAACAAACAAACAAAAAAAACAAACTGCCCTTTCATAAAACTGGCAGAGAACCATGGGAAAATGGAGTCTTTTCTCCATCAAAGTAAATGGTATCATAGACCTCTATCACCTTTTCAGTTTAAGCTAACATTCTGGGGAAAAAATTTCTCTTTGCTTCACAGAAAGTCACAGCTGGATTCTTTGTCTCACACGCTCCTGCCTGACTTGTGCAGTACTCACCTTCCTGAGTCTTCTTGGTCTGAAGGATGCTGCCAATGAAGATGGGTTCTTTAGGTAAAATTCAGCCCAAAGTACTATTTCTTAATCTTCAGGCATAAGTTTTGACTTGGAACTGTAAGTTTATCATACTCACACGTGGAAATATTGTAGAATGAAGTCAAAGTATAGCATTTCGATATTCTGTATTTTCTATGTTTTTACACTACTATTTTTAATCTATTCCTGAAATACATCAGGATTTACTACACTTCTCCTGAGAGTGGGAAGTGCATAGGTTCCCAACGACTGCTAATACTATAGTATTACTATAATTCCTATCGCATTGGATTTCTTAATGATGACTGAAAATAAAATGTTGGCATTAGTGGTTTTCTGTAAGGAAAAAAAAAAAAATCTCCATGCTTGAAAACAATGAATACTTGTTCTAACAGTGAGATATATAAACATTAGAAATACGGGCCAGTGACTGAAGAAAATCAACTGACGCTTAAGAAATCCCCATGCAGTAAGCATCTGTGGGTAA